>LOEQ01005959.1:53855-81552 GCA_001685075.1 Bramus lutescens | reverse complement strand
GTACTGGCTATGTGGGAGCCTAGTCTGTTTGGATGCTCACCTTCCTAGACCTAGTGGAGGTGGGAGAACCTTGGACTTCCCACAGGGCAGGAAATCCTGACTGCTCTTTGGACTGGAGAGGGAGGGGTATGGGAAAGGTGGTAGGAGGAGGGAATTCAGAGGGGGGCATGAGGTGGTAATTTTAATAATAATAAAAAATTAATAATAATAATAAAACAAAAAAATAAAAAAACACAATCAATTTAGTTAACACTGACACAGGGATACGTGTGTACCAAGGTAGATGAATACAATATCAAATATTCTATCATGTTTAAATGTGTTTTGCCTACAGCTTTTTACCCATTTTTAGACATATCGTAGGTTCTTTTATCATATTGAATTTTCTTTGGAATTTCATTTGATATGTTCTGATCATCTTAAACACCTCTCATAAATCCTTCCATATCCACCCATCATCATCCCTACTTACACAATTTTGTGTTCAGTTTTTTTCACATATAATGTCCAATTTATGATGTATTCAAAATCTTTTTTTTAAGACAAGGATCTCTGTGTAGTTTTAGTGCCTGTTTTAGAACTAGCTCTTGTAGACCAGGCTGGCCTCAAACTCAGAGATTCACCTGTCCTGCAAACACAAGTGCTAGGATTAAAGGCATGTGCCACCACTGCCTGGCTTGTTCTTAAAAATCTTTTCTTGTTCTTAAAACCTTCTGCTGGGATATGGTTGACTTACAAGAGACTACACTCCTAAATTAAACTGACTCTCCCCATCCAAATAGCTACAAATTGTCAATAGCTTCTAGGCTGGAAGTAGGACTTAATATGTTCCCCATCTTTCTATGCTGAGATTTGGTCTATCTGGAGCTTGAACAATTCCTTGTGTGCAATACCTTAACTGTGAGCTCATATGTGCTGCTGTCCTCCTGTGTACAGAAAATATTGTTGCTATGTAGTTACCTATAACCTCCAGCTCTTATATCCTTTCTGTCCCCGATCCATAATAATCCCTCAGATGGTAGATGAGGAGGTGTATTCTCCACTTTGACAAGTTGAGAGACTATTTATTAATCACTATCAGTTGCAAATAGAAGCCTTTCTGATGTAGGTTTAGAAATGTATTAATCTATGATTACAGCATAAGTCTTAAGAAATTGGTTACCCCTATATTCTGTTAGCAAAATAGGTAGGGTCTCCCTTACGACCTATGACTTGCCTAGTCACAGGTTCTTGGCCTAATAATAATGGCGTCAGATATGAGTTTTATCTTGTAGAATGGGCCTTGCATCCAATCTGAAAGTGGTTAGTTATCTCCATGATATTCATGCCGCTGTTTGTACCAGTAGACATGTGTGGCCACTCCAGTTACTACTGTAGCTCTTAGACATCACAGTTCAACAAGATTAATGATTGTTTTTATCTCAGGGAACATGCATAGTGCCTTCCAGAAATATAAAAGCTTTCCAGTAGACATGAAACTTCCAGGTCAGTACTATCTTGCTATATTTATGTTCTATGACTCAAGTATGTGTTGTCTTCAGAAAACAGGTCTTGTATTAACAATAGTCTATAACATTTGGGGGTCTATTGTAACTCGCTGACTTTAAACTCTAAAGGAAGTAACAATTTCCTAGAACTGGGCTTTTTATTTGTTAGCTTGTGATACCTGGTAGAGGTATTGTCACCCCATTGTTGAATACTTCCATTTTATATATTTTTCCATATAGATGAAATCTATAGTAATAGGTTTCCATACGACTTTTCAAAGGGTCTTAAGTAAAATCCAATTAACTATTTATTTTTTTCCTGGCTGGTTGTCCTCTTTTTTTTAATAACATGTATTAAAATAAAACATATATTGGATAACATATGTCACTACAATACTTCCCCCCTAACTTCATGGTAATAATAACAATGACCATTGACACAATCACTTCAATCAAGACTACAGCTGCTATCCTCTGAATTCCTGATGGCCATTGATTGACGCTAATATGTCATTTGACTTGGAGGTAATTTTAAACAGAAGACAGGAAATGATAAGGCAACAGAGTAAGCTTGTGGCAGAGAATATGCCTTTCACAATTAGATCTAAGGTGGAAAGATAGCTTGGTTATATTTCTGAGATTTTTAACACGAACAGGTATTCAGAGGGCAAGCAGAAGGGTTGTACTTATTATAATTCTCAATAGAATATTTTGGCTCATAATTTTACTCCAATGATGCAGAGCAATAGCATCAATATTTTGAATAAATTTTTCCATAATTGTTACTGTATTTTTGTATGTAGGGAAAATTAAATGGTATGGCTAGAATACTGAAGCTTTCCTTTTTGTTACTTTTCTCATTTTTGTAATTATAATTACACATTCTTACTTAAAAATTAAATTAAATTAACTGTTTCTCATAATGATTATGTGAGCTTTATCGTAAGAAATCTGTAACCATTTTCAGTACATTTACTGAAATTATGGAATTTTAAAAATGATGTTATCTTCCTTTCAGTGTCATTTGAAATGATTATATTATTTTCATTTTGGTAGAGCCAATAAGGTTAGATTTAGTTGAATAGTCTTATTTATAAGAACAGGAGGGGGAGAAGTGCAGAAACTTGAAAATACATAAAAAACAAACAAATGCATTAACTTTAAAGAAAAATACTTAATGTAACATCTTAATAACAAATTCTCACTTGTATAAAGTTGTTCGCTAATTGTGCATTACATGTGAGAGCTACAACATCAAAGGACTTGAAACTTTCCAAGCCATACCACACTTGAAATGATATCTTAGCTACAGTATTATTCAAAAAATTGTGTACTCCTAAGAAATGTGTGTTCCTAATAGAATGCATAATACCTTGGTTATAAGTATTAAAAATGTATATAGTATTTATATACTTCAGAGGCTTGCAAAATAAGTAAAAGTACTGAGTTAGAAATTTCTACTTAACCTACTGGGGATTAGAAGATTAAGTGACATGCTACAAAAATTAAAGATAAGCTTGACAAAGATCTAACCTTATCAAAATCTATATATGTTGATAAAGGTGTTGGTGAGCCTTTCTTAATCTCCACTGAAAAAGGGCGCAGACAGAAAAATGAGGTCTGTGTGGTAACAGCACAGCCATGTGGTACTGGTGTCTCTCTGAGTGCATCTGTCTTTATGGAACTTGATCCATTATAATGCACAGGTTTTATATTTCTATGTTTCACCTAAAAATGAAATTAGATCTTCAAAAAAAGATATAATCCTTATAAATGAAACAAAAAAGTAACAATGTGTGGGTGGAAGAAGTATAAGGAACCTCAATGAACTGTTGACTTCTGTTGTTCACCAATTAGAAGAGTTATCAGGACTTTGCGGTAACATGATAACTTCACAATCAACATAGACCTGTCTTAAAACAGCATTTTTTAAATCTAAGGTATTATAACAATGTCAAGATTTTCTACTCAGTAGAGGTTACCTATCTCATCCACCATGCAATTTTAATATATTTTGATAAAATAACATTTGTTTCAATAATTGGTTTTATGAGAACGATTATTGCGGTTTAGTAAGATACACTAAGAATGTATGCAGAGTCAAAGTGGAGTACAGAAACAGGATAATAGTTATGAAAGTCATTGTTGAGTTGTTTTTACTATCTTTCGAAAAATGGCATGAATGAGTCTGTCTTAAATCTAAAATCCATAGATCTTTATTGAGTTCCATATTAACACAATCAGCTATATATCTCAAATATATATAGGTTTATAAATAAACCCTAATAATTTTGATACACACTGGAGAGTTGGCTCTGTGAATAAGAACACTTGCTAAACAGTCAAGGAGACCTGATTTTGGATCTTCAGCACACACATAAGAACCCAGCTGTGGTCAGATGCCCATCTGTAACCCTGGAACTGTTGAGAACAGAAACGGAAGAACAACTGAGGTTTGTAAGCTGCCAGCCTAGGCGAAAATACTGAGACCCAAGGTTCAGTTAGAGACCCTTCCTTAATAGAATAAGGTTGGGAGAAAAAAATAGAGCATCTATCACCTTCTTATGGCCTCTGTAAGCACAGTTACACATGTGCATATAGAACATGCATGCATACACCACAAATGTATTCATGAGAAACATTTTGTTAACTAAGGTGTATTTGAAAATAAATAGTTAATTTAAAGCTAAAATGATAAAATGTGCAAAGAAAAATTGCACAGAGTATAAAAATTACAGGAATCAGTGTTCTGTGGCAGTCTTAAATGACTCATATGTCCTAACCTCTTGAAAGTTCAAACTTAATTACTCTTACATGTGTTGATTATGTTTTACAGCAAAGCCATTATATACAAAAGGAAAACCTTGTTTAGGAAAAATTCAAAATAAGTTTACTGTCTATGATATGGTATAGTAAATTATTTTTCAAGTCACTTAAAATTAAGAAAATAGGACACACAGTATTATTTTAAAATTGGAAAAATAAAAAAGCAAGATTTTAAAGCAAAAATAGAATGTTAGGTAGAAAAGAACCTTTTAACAGTAGCTAAAAGCAAAATTGATGACAGCTGAGGTTCCCAGGCCCCTGAACAACTTCTGCTGGGCTGTCTTGAAATTTCAAACAAAAGAGATGTTCGACCACTGGGAAATGGTGGCTAAAGAACCTTCAGTGACTTTCTTTGGGCCAATAAATCAAAATCCTCCTTGCGGAAACACAAGAGTTTTTCTATGCAGTTCCCCTTGGAAATCCCCTCACTGATCTAGTGGAACTTACCAGAAGGAGTTTGTGTTTCCCCTCTCCCCTCTCTGCTCTGTATCCATCATTCTCATGTGCTTGTCCATACAGCCAGGCTACCCTCCCTTCATCATGATATTCCTCCTGATGTGATGATTCAGATCCTAGGCATCTTTCAAGGTCTCCACACTTCTCCCATCTGCTACCAAACCATATCAACTATCCTAGGCAGAGCTGACCTTTCCTTTCCTCGGCCTCCTGGGTAATTTTCATTTGGTCTGAAACATAACTGGTAATTATTGGAAAATCAGCAACAGCTGTTCAACTGGATGTTTTCAATGGGCCAGCACAATGAGTGCTATCACATTTTGGGCTTCTCTGTTCCTTTGCCCTGTCTCAAATGATATTGGTGTATTCCACTGACTAGTCATTTCAGGTCCATTGTGCATGGTTTCCAGTGGAGAAAACTTCACAGGAAACTCATCTAGCACAAAGCCAAATGTCAGTACCTTCCTTTCCATTCCAGAACCCCTCAGGGAAAGTTTCTGTAAATGATGCATGAGGAAGAACAGCCCTTTGAGTCTTAGTGTTTGCAATTACCTAGATTGTATTCACAGAATATTTTCTAAGTCCTTTCAACTGCAAGTCTGTTGTTTTGCCCCCTTCTCTGTTTCTTATCTTTCTGAAACCCCTTGCTTCGGTCTTCTCTACAGATTTCCATAAATTATGAGTACCCTGAAACGTCAATAAATTGATTTTGCTCAATTAACCTGAATTTCTTTCAGTTATTTATGGCTCGGTACTCTGGGGTGTGTAGGCACTGCACACAGTGTATAAGTAGCTAGTACTATCTCAGGTCACAGAGGTAAACCAGAGAAAAGCCACTTTTCTCTTTCTGTATAGCTTCAGGAACTAGGTATGTTTTTAAACAGCAGAAATCAATCCCAGTTAATTCAAGGCAACCTTAGTCATTTCAGTCTTTCATTAATCCATTAAAAACCTCACAGGAAAGTTTCTAGTTTGTGGGGATTCCAAAGCACAGGTAAGAAGCGGTATCCATCATTCCAAAATCCGTTGGCATGCCCGACTTCTGCCTGGATTCATGGCAGAGTTATAAACGGATCATAGGCTCCCCAAATCCATATACTGAATTCCTCACTCCCAAATTCTTAGAATGCGATGGTATTTAGCAGGCGGGCCTTTAAAGATCTAGATAAATCTAAAGCAAGGTTCTTATATTGAGATCTATGTAGCCGATAACTTGCCAAGAAGATGAAATTAGGGATAAACAAGGGCAGCAACAATCTACCCAACAAGAAGTGAGACTTTATAAAGACATGGAAAGTAACCACTACCTGCAGGACAAAGACAAAAACCTTGGCAGATACCAACCCAATCATCAAATTCATTTTGGGTTACCAGTCTCTAGAAATACAAGAAATGAATCCACTGTTATTTGGGACATAAAGTCTGTAGTTTTTCTCCAGGCATCTGTAGAAACCAAAACATGATATTAATCATACTTTGTTAGTCAAATACTATCATAATATCTGTATATAAAACTTTTAATATTTGGATACTTATTTGACTCTGTTTGACAAATCTATTATTCTTTGAAACCCATGCTCTTAAGCGTTATTTGAGGAGCTGGAGAGAAGGCTCCCCAGTTAAAAACAAGAGCTGCGCTTACAGAAGACCCTGGTTCAATTATCAGTACCCACATGGTAGCTTGCAACCATCCCTAACTCTAATTTTAGGGGACCTAACAGCCTCTTTTTACCTCCAAGGTCTCCAGGTATACATGTGGTGCACATATATACATGTAGATAAAGCACTCCTTTACATAAATTAAAGAAACTTAATCAGTACTTGAAATTGATTCCCAATAATGATCCAATTAACTTGGTTCATGCATGCCTATAAATTATAAATTATGTGTTCAATGCACGATACATAATGTTACTGGATAAATGTTTAGAACCAGTGTCACATTGCCAATTGAAATTTTATTATTTTAGAGTGAATTTATTACTTTCAGTGACTTTCCACTCAGCTTTATGGTTCTATTTTTCTAGTGAAACAGCATCATATAAACTGATAAGATGATAACTGGATATGAGGCTCACCATATCATACCTTTATACATAGAAACATTCAAGTCACACCTTTCCTAGCTTGATTTTTATAAAATAACTATGAACACATATAGTGATTTTTTGTATAATATAAACTATTGATCAGACTTTAAGCTTTTATATTAAAAAATTGAAGGCAGTAGAGTGTTGTCTGAATGGTCCCATATATTTTGCTAATTGGCATAGAACATGATTAATGTTAACATATAGCAGTGGTGAGATAAAAATCGATTCAATTCAGCTTTACTTTTTGTTTTTATTTTATAAAGAAGTGGGAATTTTCTGTGAAGTTAAAAAAAAGAGAATGCTGGTTTTTCCAACTGAGAAATGACACAAATATTACTGGACAGCCAACATCTGGTCTCACTTAAGTCTGTTCTGAACAGGAAAAAAATTGAGATCATACCAGAGGGAGCAAGCCTTATGCTTGTGGGGAAATGAAGGGGATGACATGTTAGGTCTTTCCCGTGATTAAAAATCTTCCATTTTCACATACCCTTACCACAAATAGAGCATTTATCTTTGTTCAGCTTTTGCAGTTGATTGTGTAGTGTACCCAATCTCAAGGAAAAAAAATGCTAGAATTCTATTTTCCCTGTTATCGGTGCCAAGTGAAGGTATTAAAATCTTCCCAACTCTTTGTCAAGCTACCTTTAAAGGCCACCATAGGGAAAAGGACAGTATATTCACATGAGGGGATTGGGTGATCACCCTATCTTTAACAAAAGTATGACAGAAATCTGTTCTTTCAAGGTCAATATATATGATTACCAGGAAATTTGGTGAAATTAAATTCAGTGGTGTTGCAAGGGCAGATGTTGTGGGTAATAACTTCCATATAAATCAAAGGTGAACTGAAGGTTGCCCATTTGCCTTTTAAGCATTGTAAAACTTCAGGGCCGGAAGCTGGAGTGATGCAGCCACACAGCTGCTGTGCATCTTTGTCAATTTTGCACCTGCCTGGTGAAAGAAGTCACCTCGCCGAGTCATCCAAGTCTAAGGCAAGTGTTAAAGCTGCGGAGTGTAACGGGGGTGTTCTATATGATTTCATTCCAGTCAGCCTACTTAATGTCCCCTCTGTACAGCTGTGATCCTCTTTCTGATTCTGCATGACCCCACTAAAAAGCTGTGAGTTATTAACTTTATATCATAGTTACAATATTGTTGCTAAAGTTTAAATGAATGTACCGAGGCTGGAAGCCAACTGGCAGTAGGGTTGGTCTATTTATTAGGGGATGCTAGACTATGAGAATCAAATGTCAAGTATATGTGAGCAGAACTATTTATTTTATCTAAAATAATTATTTTCATCTATCAAGTGCAATTGAGGATCTTTCCATATAAATAAACTATATAATTTCAGATATGATGTAGCTAGAATATGCCAGGGGATTCCAGGCACAGAGATGCACATTTTAAAATATTAGAAGCTTTAGAAATATATTTAGAAACACAAACAAATACACACATATCTTTGTACAAATAAATATTTAAGGTTTACAATTGTGAGCAAATACTAAAAATGTTTTGATGACTAAGACTAATAATGGTCACACACTAATGAGCTGTTTTCTTCCTGTTGGACAGCACAATTTTATCCAATGAGTGGTGTATGTTTGCACTTAAGGGCCATTAGCAGAAATATACATTTCTGCTTCTATAAACTGAAAGAGTCCATGTGGAAAAGTAGGATGGTGGCCTTTGGGTCATGTTGCTATCATCATAGTTTTCCAGTACCATCAACTACCTCTCTCCCCAGAGTAAACAGACTCTTTACACTCAGCAGCAATCAATTTACTGTTTTAAACGAAGGTTGGCAAAGTCAGACTTTTAGCAGCAATAGAGATGACTTGTCTTCCTAGGATTATTGGTTAGAAGGAATAGGAGTGACTGTTAGGAGAATGTGTTTTAAATCCATGTGTATCACCAGTCCAGACAACCGTCACAGATGGCAAGTATACATTGGTTCAACTAAATTGCCACAAACATTACTTCTGAATGTAAAGTTATATTACTAGGTAATGGAGTCAATACCTTAGATGGTAAATACAATGCTTACTAGTTACATTTTAATAATGACTTAGATGAGTAACTGGGCTCCACTTTTCCCTCATAAGAAATGTGTAATATTTATCCAGGAGGACTGTAGTAAAGAACATATCAGTTAGTGCAGATTTGGCCCCATAGTTGACTTTAATAGGAGGTACAACATTTTATAAAATTACTTAGGGAGCACGGAGATAGTTAGTGGTAACTAATTTTTTCCCTATAGATTTTTATCTCAGGAGACACTCTAGGTAGATACATTAGTAAGAAAATAGTAGCTTAAGACATTTTGGTTTATATAGAGCTGCTTTCTCCTAAATCACTCAGATAATCATTACTGTGTGTTGCATATACCTGGCTATGTGTATTCTGTTTTACCTAATATGAACAATGACTTTATCCTCTCTTGAAAACTGAATTATTTAAATAGCAAATTAGTTTTTTTTTTCTTTCAGTCAGAATGAGTGTAGGGGAAACAGCTCAGAGGCAAAGCTTTACTGTGGAAGCATGAACACTTGAGTTAGAGTCTTCAGTACTCACGTGAAAGGTCGGATGTCGCTGCACATTGTCGTGATTGCCAGCACGGGGAGGTCAGAGTAGATGAGTGGATCCCAGGGCTCATCAACTGCCGTGCAAGTCTAGTCAAAACATCAAACTCTAGTTTAGTAAGAAACCCTGCTTCAAACAAACAAAATGGGAAGCAATTGAGAAAGACATCCTAACATCAACCTCTGACTTCTATGACCTCGTGCACAGGCAAGCATACACATACCTATACACACATAATATCCAAAATGGAGAACCAGAGACGTGTATTGAAATATACATACAATTCACGGACTATATAATATTAAATTTTGATTGCTGGACCTGTTGATAAGGAGTAAAATAATCTGTCATCCATGTGCACATGAAAAGAAAACACTTTACATACTTTAGAGTTATTCAAGTTCTAGTGATTGACACGAAGGTCATGGGGGGAAAAGTTTCTTACTGAGAAAACACGAATTCTCAACAGATTAGAATCTAGGCGATGTGGGACGATTTCCACTGAATGTTGCCTACATCAGCAGCCCTAGGTAGCGATCAGGGAGCAAATATTTCATGAGTACCTAGTTCACATGGTTCCTCTCCTATGTATATTTGCATCGTGCTCTCTATGAATCCCTGGAAGTCACTTTACACCATATTTATTTTCATCTCTCACATTTCACAAAGATTTCTCGATTATCGTCTACTTCATAACAAGGTATGGTGGAGCCCCTTTCACTAAATCACTGATTCCTTAATTATTTCTCTATCCTTTTGTCTTTCCATCAACTCTGGAGGGTTCCTGCTAAGTGTTTGGATTGAAGACTGTGGTATAAATCACATAATATCAGATAAATTCTCTACCTCTATTATGGTTTTCTGTACCTACTAAATTATTGATCCTTGCTTTGCTCTATCTCATGCGAACTCTGGGGTCTTTTTTCTGTCCTGCATCCTAATGTACTAAGTATTAAATTGCATCATTTCCCCAAAGGCCCGTGACCACAAAACATGGAGTTCTCCCAAGAGCACTTTCCAAATTTTTAATTAATAAGAGAGGTTTCATATTTGTAATCTTTCCCCGTCAGGTGACAGTGGGTTAAAACAGTTCTAACAGTTTATGGTCTGCTGACCTGCAAGAGATAGATTATCCTGGTTTCCCTGCATCATTTCCAGTGTGAGCAATGATTACTTGGGGGAGACTCATGTTCCCAAGGCCCTTCTCACCTTTCTAAGGAAAAATTCTCTACTTCCACATTTCCATTACTTTCTCATGTCAAGCAATTTGGCTTCTATTGATTATTCCAAAAGATCCCAGGTATATGACTTACATACTAAAGAGAAATACTCCATTGCATTGATATTTGCCCTCATCTCAGGTTCCTTTCTAGCATAATGCATCGGAGAAACGGTTATGCTCTCCAGTTAATGTTTATGATATTTTTAGTCAATTTTTCCTCTCCCACTAGCTTCTGAATATAGAAAATAAACAGCTAAAATTGATTTGATTTTAGCCGCTCTAAAGCAAACCCCTGGATATATTATTTATTTTTCTTACTGAGTTTTAATTTTTATATTTTTCATAAGAACTATCACCTGCACTAGAGTATGAAATCCAAGGGTAATGCCTGGAGGGAAGATGGCTCAACAACGCTCAAATATCGGACAGATAGTTGATTGTGTGAATTAGTTAATTTTTCAATTTTGATTTGTTCATTGCAGTATCACCTTTGGTGATATTATAAGATCCATGAAATCATGGTTGGTGAGATGACTCAGCAGTTAAGAGTGCTCATTTCTCTTTTAGAGAACCAGAGTTTTGTCTCCAGAACCCACATTAGGAGGCTACCAGTAATTCTAGGAATTCTGCTCTCTCTTCTGGCCTCCTCAGGCATCTGCATACACATACACAACACATTCTCTCTCTCTCTCTCTCTCTCTCTCTCACACACACACACACACACAAACGCACACGAGGAGTAAAAGAGTAAAAATAATTATTACAAATAAAGATTCATAGTCACCATCCATTTTAATATGAAAGGAGTAAGCCATAGTATATAAAATTGAGTACAAGTAACTAAAATTTAATAGCATTATATACTTTTGTCCTTAAGTAAATGCACAATCGCTAAAGAGCAGTAGAGGTTATAGAAGAATTTAAGATAATAAAAAAGGTCGAATAGAAGCAAAGAGGACTACATCAGTTATTGATGCACATGTGAACAATGTATGTGTCCCAAGGCCTTGCCAAGTTTTATGGTTCTTTTTGCAGAGTATTCCAAAGAATATCATACAGTATTTTTTTAAAAAGAAAGAGAGGAAGAATATAGCTATTTGCCATCACATTTGTAATTTGTAAATAATATTGGAAGATGTCACAAGTGGGCTGTGTACATTATTGCCTGATTTACATGCTCAATACGCTGTGTCGTGTTCTCCCAATGGTTATAACACATCACATTTGGAAAACAAAATATGAGAAAATAATATAAAAATTGGAAATGAAGTTCAAGTGAGAAAGAATATTCATTCTAGTTGTTTTTGTCAGAAAAGGCAGGAGATAGGAAAAATAAATTAAGTGGATATTTAAAAATGATTCTATGTAAATAAAATCAGAGATGGACATGAACAAAATCCCAGGGAAATGAAACAGTATAATCATAGGCCTGAAGAAGTTGTGCATCATGATGAGTAAATCCAGTTTTATTGAATAGATTCTGCTGTGTTTGAGGGAGTAAAGAAAAAATTAACTTTGGGTAAATGATGTTAGTTTAATTTTTATAGTGTCTCCAATGGCTTAGTGTAGCAATTTTGACGACTGGGTATTTGAATGTGTGAGTAGAATCTAAAATAAAATTGGCTTGATACTAGATACATATCCAAGTGTTTCAAAGAGTTGTTTATGTGAATCTTCAAGGATGTTTATAAGGCCTGCATGAGTTGGGATTGTGTTGTCCTCCAACCTGGATTGTACATGAAATCATAGGTTTATTATGAATAGTTATGCTGCTCTGTGCAGTTAATATTCCCTTTGTCTATCAAAGCAGAATGCTCTTTATCATAATTTATGTGACAAAAATAAGGAAACCATAAACCTAAGAAAAATCCATATTTATAACAATACACGAAAAATACTACTGAAGGAAAAGAGTGCTTGGAAATCTCAACCATTACAAGTGTTCATTTTATTTTTAATTTGGGATAAATGTGTGTTTATGTTTATGTATGTGCTCAGGTGTTCTGGTGGCTGCAGAGGCCAGAAGCTACTAGATCCTCTGAATGAGTTACAGAAGGGTTTGTTTACCTGACATCGGTTGCTAGAAACAGAACTATAGTCATCTGCAAAATCAGAACAGGCTCTTAAACAATGAGCCATCTCCACAGCCATGAAAATCCCAGTCTTTAAGTATTTAATTGCTAGCTATAGCTTAGGGACATTGTGTAATTAGTGCCTTTCACATTTTCATACAGTCAACTCAGTTATCCTTTGACTGGGGACCAACTGCCACATAACCTATATATGAATTGCATTTTCTTTAAGAATTAAATTTTTCCTTTTAACATTATAATGCAATTTGCTAACAGCTAAATAATATTGTAAATATATTGTCCTCATGCCAATACCAGTTGAAATCTGATGATACTGATCAGGATCATGTCAAATAGTATAGGTGATAACACTATAAGCCATTATCTAGTATAATATTATCCATGTGTGTATATAAGAGACCATTCATGAAAAGAACATTGGTTGACTGGCATTTGTATTTCTTTTAGCATTATTTTATTCAACTATTCTAATAAATTTTAGCTTTCTGGAAGCCATTGGCAATTCTCTTTCTCTTTCTTGTACATGTCTGCCTATATCATATAAAAAGGAGGATTGATTGATAAATGGTGCCCCACTAGGAGAAGTTGCTGCCTTGCACAGTTGCTGAGTCTTGTTATTGTGTTCTGGAAGCATTTTAATAGCTTGTCCTCTCTATCATCAGTACAGCACTGTGACACATCTAGTAAATTTCCTTCATCAGAATGGGCACTGTTGGCTCATAGGCCTCATGCTTCAAATTTTATTATATTGTATTTTCTCCATAGAAGACTAATCTCAGCAGAGAGCACACAGAAATAAAAGTGAATACTCTCCATAGTTGAGCTATTCTTCTTTATTAAAGGCAGTTATTTAATGAGTCTTCAAGTCTCTTAAACTGTTTTTTTATTTTTTTGAGATTATAATAAAATTACATCATTTCTCCTCTCTCTTTCCTACTCCCAAACCCACCCAGAGCCCTTCCCACTCTCCTTCAAATTCATGGCCATCAGATTTTCACTAATTTTTTTTGCACATAATTCTTAATCAAATGTCATTGTATGTATTTTTTCAGAGCTGATAATTTGGTATTAAACCACCAATTGGTATGCTCTTCTTTAGTACAGATTTGCTTTAACCAAAACACCCTCTAGATTGGAGATCTGTGGTAAAGATTTGCTTGCATGTTTCTTATCATTGGTATCACAAACAACCTAACTAATGTTACCTTTGCTTATTTCTTTTTTTCTTGCTGTAAAGAGGCATGTGTACTTTCGATGGATCATTATTGTTGTTATGAAATGTGTGTGCATGAACACATATGTGTGTGAGTCTATTATAGTGCAGGTGTGAAGTCAGAGGTCAACTACCATAAATGAGTTCTCACCTTCCACTATGGGTACTAAATTCTAGTTCAGATCATCACTTGTGCAGTAGACTTTTTTAAGGGCTGAGCTATCTCTATTTTTTTTTTAATCAAACAAAGACCAGAACATTCTCTGGTCTCAAGAATCTGAATTTTTGAATCCTATCACAGTCCTAAACCATTCAAAACATTTCATTTTTCACTTAAAATTGTTATTGGTATATGTTTGATGCAACTTCTGATGTGGCCTTGCAGAGAGGCACTGCCTTTAAGCCTTCAACTATGTATAAAAATGCAAAGCATATTTACACTCACTGTTTAAATATGAAAACATAAAAATAAGCATTTTATTCTTGAAATATTTTGACTATGCAGTATAAGCTGCAGGTTATCACCAAATTCAGAATGGGTAATCTTAAACAAGCTGTGCTTATCCAAATTGTACTAGTGTTTGACTCCATAACTTGGCTGATTTCACTTGAATTTTCTCCTCTCAGTCTTATTCTCTACTGATTGACACCTAAAACATAAAATACAATGTGGGTATTTTCTTTCTTTCCAAAGATTCACCTTAGATGCAAATATGTACATATTAAGTATATAGACAAATGAATTTTTGACGAAATATACACTTATATAACCCCTTTCAAAATCCAGGAAAGTTTTATGTGTCCCTGGAGAATATCTGTCTTCTCCCTGTCGTTATCATTTATTTTGTCTGTTTCATATATATATATATATTCATATATACACATATATACTAATATATCTTATATAATTGTCATATAATTCTTATATATTGCAATATATTATAGTATATTACATTCAATTATATATATACCACATATATATTCTGTGCCTTACTTTGCTCATTAGAGAAATATTTTTCAGATTCATTGCTGTGGTTCATGCATATATCTCCCATGAAAACAATATTCTATTCTTTCAATAAGCAACTTTTTAAATCTGCCCCTCTATTAGTAGACATTTGAGTTGTACTAAATACTGATATTAGAGTTCCAAGAACTCCTACAAACACATCTTTGGTTCTCATAGCTCTTGGGTAATGTCGAGAAGAAGAAACATTGTGCCAAGCATTAGTTCTCTTATAATATTTTAAATAGTTTCCTGTTTTTGCAGAGTAGTTACTTAAACAGCAGTGGATGGAGTCCTCTTTAATCCACATTCTTGCTGCCTTACTAAATTCCTTATTATTCCTTATCTTTGAGTAAATTTATGTCAAAAAGGATCATGTAAAACCCCATGTTCATTGCATTAGTAGTGACAGTGCATGAAAAATGGAATCAACTATACTGATGCATAATGACAAAATGTTTCATATTTACAATGAAATACTATTTCACTATCTAAAGTATGAAATCCTACCTATTCATCACAGTATTAATACTGGCTAGTGAGCCTAGAATTTGGTACCTTCAGGATAAGCACATTGCTTTCAAACTGTACCGACAATCATACAGATCATTGTTAGTAAAATAAGCAAGACACAGAATCATACTCATGAACTTTGAGAGGTTTTGTGTCACAGAAGCTGACAGCAGAATGCTCTCTGGGGTTGGGGGGATAGGGTGAGTGGAAGTGTGGCTATCAAAACTCCGTCAATGGATATGAAGCTCTAGTTAAATAGGAGCAAGAAAATCTAAGATGCAGGTACACAGTGTCTGGGGATATAGCACATGAAAGATAAAGTCCAGAGTTCAGATCTCAAGGATTCCTGTAAAATGTTGGCATAATAATTCTCACCTGTAATCAAAGTGTTGGAGAGGACAGGAAGATCCCTGAAACTTTGTTGATTGGACAGGAGGTCTTGCCAAATCCACGGGGTTTAGGTTCAGTGAGAAACTATGTCTTTAAAAAATAAAGATGGGGATTGACTGATGTTTATATTCATTGTCAACCTCTTGCCAGCATGAATGTAGCTCGTGTGAAAATTTTCACACATTTGTTCATAGCCAAGTATTTATAACACACATATGTAGAGAAAGAGATTCATAGATAGATAGATAGACAGACAGATAGGTAGGTAGACAGATAGATGCCAAACGGGAGGAGAGAATCAACACTTCTGATATTGACACCCGGTTCATGCTAACAGTCTCTTGAAATGGTGCTGTGACAGCTGAAAATGCAGGATCGTGCCCATGGAAACAATACCTGACCTCCCATATCTAACTAAACTTGAGCATTTTTAAAGAAAAGTATTCTTTGAGTCATGATGAGACCATTCAAAACATTGGCAGAAATGGCAGTTCTAAAAATAATTTGGGCACAACTGAACAATTATAACCATTCCAAAATATTTGTGTACTTCTTAGATTCTGGTAAGTGGTAGCTTGCTGATACATATTTGGAAATGTGTTTTAACCACTAGTGGTTTAATTAGGAATCTGATCTACTTCCACAAATTATAGTAGGCATGGAAAAATATATTCTGCCAGTCTGTGCCACTGAGAGAATTCACCATATCTCCAAACCACATGTTCTTGGACCCCATAATACAGGTTACATCATTCAGATGTTGCATTCGCTTGTGACAGCATACCTCAGTTTCTAGTTCCTTAAAAATTATCTGAGAGAATCCTAACTAAACGATCAAAAACAACATTACCTTGAAGACAGTAAAAAATGCCCAATGCACACAGAGCACTGTATTTTACCAACTTCTACATCAAATTCTCATGAACATGGCTCCTTTTCTTCTAATTACTTTTAAGTCCGTTTTCATAACAGCTAATATTGAATATCAAGAGTCCCTGTCCGGAGCATCGGCAGCAAAGTACCCATTTACAGATAGCACATTTCCTTTTTATTTTACAGAGTTTGTCAAAAACGAAAAACAACAACAATAAAAACCTTGGTTTGACATTAGGGTGAAATCGGTCCATTTGGGAACTTTTAATAAAAATTGAAGTAAAACAACTTCTAAACAGTGCCCTAATCTTTGAACAGAGACGTGAATTTTTTTCTTTCCAAGTTTAGCATTTCAATTGTGATAACTTCCCTTTCTAGAAACCCTGCAATGTTTTATGAGTGTTTGTGTCAGAGAACCATGAAATTAAGTGCTATTAGTGTCTGTCCTGAATGAAATTCAGAGTATTGTAATTTTTCTAAAGAGTAGATAATTGCGTGATTGTCTGTTATTAATTCAGCAGATGCAATTGTAAAGAACAGAACTTTTGAAAATATTTTCCAGAAGTACCAAAGGACAGAACACAGTTTGGGGACCTTTAGAATTCCTGCTTTTGCTGGGGGTTTTGCGTCTTTGCTTCATACATGCTGTTTCTCATTAACTGGATTTGAGGCAAGAAAACAATTTCCTCCCACTTACAATGAAAATTTTAGGAAATTCAAAAGGGCAGTGATCTGGAAAATATATGAAAAGTCACTATGTAAGAAAGTTTAACAACAAATAGAGTGCTTATAATATAAATGTGCATTTTATCTTTTGAAATATGCACATTGTCTGTTTTGTCTGTGAAGTTTTCTTTCTTTTCTGTTCCTGGTGTCAGAAGTAATGTGTAATAATGGAGTCAGGTGGTTATAGACAAGTTTAGGTAGAGCTACAGATGAGAGGAAGGGTTTTCACTACAGTCCCATTGATAGAAACAATTTCCAACTTTCATTAAGTGATGGATGTGTCACAGGGCCCCACCCGGCACCTGAAGAGTTACTCACAGACCAGGGATGGAAACTCACCAGTATTTTACCCTGTGTTTGTCATATTTAGCTGTCTCGAAATGGAGCAAGCCTCTTTGCCACATATCTCTTTCCAGCAACTACCAGCCCTTGAAACTCTGTTATTCTCCATTTTCCCCTTCAAATAATCAAATAATTCCCCCCCCTCTCTCTCTCTCTCTTTCAAGAAAGGATTTCTCTGTAGCTTTGGGGCCTGTCCTGGAACTAGCTCTTGTAGACCAAGCTGGCTTCAAACTCTCAGAGATCCGCCTGCTTTCTGCCTCCTGAGTGCTGGGATTAAGGGTGTGCACCAACGCCCAGGCCTCTTCTCTTAACTTCCTCACAACTCTTAACTTCCAAAATATCTAATTTTTTTTCTCAACATTTGCTGCCAAGCAGACTGGATTTTATATTCAGATGTTTATCATTCCATTTCATCCTTCAACTGCTTTTAAAAATACCTCTTCTACCATCTCCTTACATGTTTATAATCTTTTTAATTGTTCTAAATTCTTATTATTAGAAAAAAGATACACAGCAATGCAACAAAAATGCATTTCATTTCATCCATTAGTGTTTTTAATAAAAGGCTGATCAAGAGACTGGATTATTGTTACTACTACTTGATAATTTATCAGATTATTTCCAAATATAACATTTATACGCTACAAATCGCAAAATATCCCACAATTTTTATTAATTTTTCACAAATATATTGATCATAGTTTCCCCTCTCTCAACTCCTTTCATATCCTCTACGCCACCCAAATGTACACTTTTTATTTCTCTCTCTCTCTCTCTCTCTCTCTCTCTCTCTCTCTCTCTCTTTGGCAAACAGACATAACAAACAAACAACAAACAAGGACAAAAAACAAAAAAAAAATAAAAGAAACACGCACATGCACACAAACCACAAAAATTGTAAAGCTATAATATACAAGCAAAGGAACAATAAGACCAAAAAATCACCAAAACACAGCAACATGAGCTAAAATGTAAGTAAAACTATCTTTGGATTCATGTTTTGCTGGCCATCTACTGTGGGGCATGGGACCACTCTTCAAGTGGAGCTTATATACCCAATTTGACTCCATTGGAGTAAACTAATTTTTTCCATTACTAGTAGTTCCCAACTGGAGATTTCTTCTAAGTTAAGGATGGGAGTTCATGTTCACTTCACTCTGAGCACAGGGATTCCCTTTGGTTTGGAATTGATAGTGACACTGCCACCTTCCATGTCTTATTTATAACACTAAGAAAAGAAAGGCCAAGTGTCTTGAATAATTATCTCAAGATCAAAACACTACTAAAGTCTAGAGGAAAAGTCGCTCATTTGCTTCATCTCTCCATTTGTTTCAGTAAACTATAATGAATACATTATCCTGGTTTTCCTTTGGAATATGAATAAAATTTTGCATTCACACTCAGTATACAAGCACATGATTAAAATTATTTTTATGATAAACTATAAGCTTAGAGCACTCATGATTGAATACAATTTATAACAAGAAAGCATTTTTCATTTTAGAATATTTTATTAACACAGAAATACAAACATTTGTCTTATTAATAAATAATTTAAAATTTATTTTATCGACTTTAAAACCACACTAGGCAATGGTGGCACAAATCTTTGGGAGTAATCAACAAGTAACTGACTTGATTTAAAGCCCAATCAGTGAGATGGAACCCATACTGGACACTACTACATAGGTGAGCAAGAACCTGAGATTAGATAGTCCAGGGACCTAGGGTAAAAACCAAACAATGCAGGTCTTAAATTAAAGAAAAGAAAACGAAATAAAAGTAGTGATAAAATCACTCCTAATGATATTCTTCTAATCTCATAGATTGGTGCCCCATTCATCCATAAAATGAGAAGTTTCTTCCTGTGGCAGATGGGAACAAAGGCAGAGACCCACAGCCAGACATTTTGCAGAGTGAGAGACCTGGGAACACTAAGTCCTAAATGGAATGTCTCTATCAAATCCCTCCCCTCAGAGATAAGGCAACCCTGTGGAAGAGGAAGCTGGAAAGAGCATAGGAGCCTTAGAGAACTGGGGTAAACCAAGAAAACCAAGTCTTTCAAATCACCATAAGCAAAAGTCCTATAAGCTCACAGAGACTGAAGCAGCCTGCACAGGGCCTGCACCACCAGACTGCTCCTGGTCTCTGCACTTACATTATGGCTTCCACTGTAGTGTTTTTGTGGGACTCCTGAGTGTGTGAATGAGTGAGTGGGTCTCCGATTCTTGTGTCTCTCTTTGGCTCTTTGCCAACTTCGATGTGAGAGCTGTTGACTTATTTTATTATTTTTAAAAATTTGAATGAATGAATGAATGAATGAAAACCTATCAACTGAGGGAAGGTTAACAACTGAACTTTTATAGCAACGTTTTATAACTTCTGGGAGAAAGAAAATCAGTTTTCTCCAATGTAATGACACTGGGTATACCAAGCACTCTGGAGCAGCACTTATGTTCAGGAATAGTTAACTAGCAAATAAAAGACTTTACAATTCTTTTTCTTTGTTTTTATTTGGTTATAGTTTGCAGAGGGTTTTTTGTTGTTGTTTTGGTTGCTGTTTGTTTTTGTTTTATTTTGTGTTTTGGGTGTCGTTTTTTGTTGTGAGAATTGTATTGGTTTTATTTATTTTTGATAAATAACTAAAAGTTAGATGAGTAGGGTGGGGGAAAGGATCTGGAATGAGTTGGGGAAAGGAAAATATGATCAACATATGTTTAAATTTAAAAATTGTTCTAAATAATCTAAATGATAAAAATACAGTAAAGAAAGTACAGCTCTACTGACACATTAACATTTTTATTAAGTCAGTGCTAATATCTACACTTGTGATAACACCGGATTATGATTAAGATGCCCTACATTTAGATAAAAATATAAATATTAGTGAATTAAACATGAAATATTTTTCTCTCTTGTAGAAATCAAGTAGTTTATACATGAAACCTGAAGCAGAGATTCATGAATTCATTGTAAAACAGGATTGGTCTTCTTATCCCCACTCCTAATAGAGCACGTGAGTCTCGTCAGCAAGATTGTTTCATGGCCTCAAGTAGGCACAAGAAACTTTAGCCATTATTGCATTGAGTGAACAACAAACCTAAAAATGAAAAGCACAGAGTTACTCAATTCCTACCTGTCTAAGCACTTGAACAGCCTTCAGAGAAATTCCACGCAATACTTCTGCTTATAAATCATATGCCTGAACTTAGACACAGTCCAACAACTGATTATAAAAGAGACTGGAGAGTCCACATCATGGTAGTAAAAACAGCCTCACATCATACTTGAAATGCTGTTATAATTTTAAATCTCTTTCTAAGAGAGTCAGCTTCAAGTAAATTCATGAAGATGTATATGCCATGGTTGGCTCATTTGTAAAAATAAAGAAATAAAATCTGCCCTTGACATCATGGAAGATAATGGTAATAATAGGAATACCAGATGTTAAATGTTATGCAGAATTACATATATAACTGTGCATAGAATTTAAAAATAAATTTTTAATGCCTACTTATTATTATTATATTGTTAAGGATGTCTTAAAATTAAATAAGAACCAACTATTTCCTTGAATAATAGTGTTTATGGAGAATTCATAGATCAAAAGTTTAAGATATTCCAAAGTTGGGAATCTGACTTCCATCTTGCCTTTGCAAACATGCTCTATTGTTTTGTAATTTCCTAAGAATAGACTTTATTAGCTAGAAATCAGGTAGTTTATACATGAAACCTGAAGCAGAGATTCATGAATTGATTATAAAACAGGATTGGTCTTCATATCCCCACTCCTAATAGAGCACGTGAGTCTCATCAACAAGATTGTTTCATGGCCTCAAGTAGGCACAAGAAACTTAGCCATTAAACCATTAAAACTTAGCCCAGTTAAAACCCAAATTCTCTTTAAAATCACATCTTTATCAAATATGCAAATCGTAAGACGACCGAGTTAATCATAGGCTTCTTTCACCATCCTTCTTGAGCTACAGCTAAATTAGATGTGAGCATCTGGCCCATGGAAATGCATCAAATGATTAAGTGTGTCATTTAAGACAGAGATTTCACTACAAAAACTATGCTATGATATCATGGCTCTGTAAACACAAGCACTAGACATTTGGCAGTTCTTTAAATGATTGAATCATTGGCGAACAATGTTTTCAGTGCTGATGTCTAACCTTTGGCTATCCATCAGTGGAAGGAACAATTCCTTTGTTCATTTTATTCCTCTCCAATATAATGTGCTATCTTCATGCATGACCTGTCTCAAGGACTGCAGTTTCAAAATGTAAATGAAAAGTAAATATTTTAATGTCTTTACTCAAATGAGCAACATGCCTAATGCACTGTAAGAGTTTATACGGGCAGACTGAGTTCTAAGTAGCAAATCTAAACTATTGCTAATAAAACCTAAAGAAACGCAAATAATAAGGAAAAGAAAATCTTTAAAATTGAGGCCATGGAGTTTCAAGAGAATAATTAATTATAAATCTTACTGAATGATATGATACAGAGAGTGTTGAAATTTGAGGAATGATAAATACTACATAATTTTGTATTTTATATGCTGGCTACACATTTTTATCAAAAATTATTAATTATTTCTCTTTTTACAAACATTCATGGAAGTACACCTTCTAACATTACAGTATCTGCCATTCCTGATAGGCTTTTTTTTCAATTTCTTAGATTTCTGTTTATGTAGATAGTATTTACTCTATATTTACTCCAGAAAGTAAACATACTTCGTTCTGTGTATACCATACTTAAACTGGAACATAATTTGGAAAGCATGAAGTACCAATTAATAAATTCTTTAGTAAACAGAAATTGTACACTTCCAAGTCCTTATTTATTGACTTGTAGTTGAGCATTTCCATTCTAGATTAAGTGTTAATGATTGCTTCATATGTTCAGAGAGTTGTGTACTGTGAGAAATAATCATCTTATCACAAACACTCCTGAAAATGAAGTTTGAGTAAAATATGTTCCAATTTTTAATGGTACAATGCATGCATAATTTACCTAATTCTGCATGTTTATAATTAATCATTCAGAACTTGTCCAGAACACTCTCCTCCATCAATTTTAATTGTCAGCTTCATAAATATATAGTGCCATTTTATTATTTTGGCTTCTAGGCCATCCCTATTGCTCTTTTTATTTTTACTAATTTTTAAAAACACTGACATATTGTATATTTGGTTGTTTCTTGCCCATTAATTTAATTGCAATTAAAATCAGAGTCTCTGCTGTTGTTTTTTTTTTTCCATTACTTTCATCATCCTCTAATTGCCTGGATAGTTCCTGGAAAGCCAAAAGTCCATAACTGTCTGTTGAATGTATGACTAATCACATTAACATCCTGAGTCCTGACCCCTACCCTGGTCTTGCTCCCTAGGAGGTGTCCTGTCTCTTGACCTCACCTAGCCATTCTCCAAACTGCTACCTAAATGATTATTTCCAAAGGCTGAGCTTGTCACATTGCTTTTATTTCTAAATTCCTGCTTAAAAAGCCTTTAACTTGGCTCTTTCTTCATCACCAAACCACCTTTCCTGGGCCCTGAGCTTCAGATATCAGTGTGAGTGCTATCCTTTGAAAAACCTTTCAGGGAAAGTTTAGACCTCATTAGAATTACCCAGTATAGACAATCTACCACTTAACATTTCTACCATTTATTTAAAGGGTTGTATCATTATTTGATTAAAATTAATTTTCTCCATCACTATAAAGTCCAATAGAGACACAGAGTCTTCATGTATTGATTTTCACTGTTGACCAGAATCAAGTGAATAATTAATTACTACTGAAAAGCATACTGAAAAATCAATAGTGACTGCTGTGCATACAGACTTTTGAGGTTGTACATAGATGTTATAGAAGGCTTGTTGCCATCCCTTTGCTTGAAAACTACATTTAATTTGGGAAAAGTTAAATGATCTTAACCAATAGAAGTTTTATTTTCCCCAGTGCACCCTTACAACTTGCTAAATTTTCTTAAGATTATACATTAAAGAACGTGATTAATAGCACAATGAAAAGAATTTTGAGCGATAAACTTTACCATATTGATAGCATTTATCATTGCTGGTTAGCAAGTGACACTCAACTTCTAACAAAAGAAAGGAGAAACAATAGTAAAGGCCATACAATATCTCATCCTATTTTTTAATGAAATGAAGCAGTTTCCTGATATTGATAATTGAAGTTTTGCTCCTTTTTTCCTTAGTTGGACCCTGCTCTAGTTCAGCCATCAGACATGTGATTAGTATATTTCCTGTAGGCACTAGGCTTCTATATTCCCCCTAGACATGATGGGACTCTATGCCCTCAAAGTCTTTCCATCTATTTGAATAGAATTGAAAGTGCCCAATGTTCCCCCCACTTCCTCCTGTTAATATCCATCCTGTTCCTTAGAGTCAAACTCCCATGCCACTATGTTCTATAATTGTAGATTCTGAGTGCCATCTTGTCTTTAATTTATCTTTGTTTACATGACTCAGTTTGTGTTCTGTTTCAATGCTTCGTTTTCTTCTGCCACTTTAGGTTGTTGTAAGGAGATCTTAGCCCATTGTGTTCTGACCAATAATAGATTTTCATATGTAGAACATAATTGAAGGCAACTGTTTACTGAAACAATCCTCCATATTCCTCTGATGGGTGTTCTCTCTATCTTCTTTAATGGTCATTTTAGTACACACAATTTCAATTTCCAGCATATTCATTTTGCAAAGGCATTTAATGGTTAAACTTTCCAGGAACCCAGCAAGTACAGGCCCATAAGTTTATTTTAGCATTTGCTTTGTCTAGATAATTTTTTGATTGTGTATTTATCACCTTCCATGTGAGTTAAAGAATAAGAAAAATAATAAAGGTTTCTTTCTCAATTACTTTGTTATCTGTTCAGTAGATGATCATTCATTTTGTTCTATAAAGAGTGGAAGTGACTGTGATAAACTCTCTTTAGCTTGTATTTATTGTGGCAGGAAACACTATTACCAGCAAAACTTATACCAGCATGATGTCACTGAAAAGGATGAGCACTCAAAATTCTAGAAATGTAATTTCAGATAGACCAACAATAAGTCCCATACTGTCCAGCTTCAGCTAATACAAAATGACAATTGGCAAAGAAAAGATTCATTTCCTTCCTGGAAGAAGTCCAAGTTGTTTGAACAATTGAATTTTTCTATTATGTACAAATGGTCACTAATGATTTTCATCAGACATTGATTGTACATAATCTGGCCTTTAGGCCAGAAAAGAAAACATCTTAGAATGGTTTCCTGATAAAATGTGGCCACTGTCTTCATGAAAATTAAAACAGGAAAAATGCCTACAAATAGTATGAGAACACATGATGTAACTATTGATCATAAAAGATCATAAAATGTGGAGTAAGTCATAACCATAAAAATGTGAAAGAAAATTATATGGCAAATTATGTATCATCAGTATAAAGTTTCTTAGGATCAACTTTCCTAATAACAAACATCTAATGAGAAAATATGTGGTGTGATTTCTACAGATATCAATGATATCCATATTCTTTCTGTCCAAACAATGTATCTACTGCTCTAAGACATTCTGTACAAGCTTTTCAAAATACATATTGTATTACCATTAATACTTATGAAACTTCATTTTTATTCCCCAATTCATATGAAAAACATGTTTGACTGTTGTATCTTGGCATTTATTGGGCATGATATATGATCATCCTGACAGCAAGATTTGGTTACTCTAGGACTTCGAAATTTGTCCTTAGATTATAACTCACCCTAGACTAGAAGACAACTTTATCAACGTGTTTAATATGCTATGTGAATGTCATCCAGCACAAGAATTTTCTGGTTTGTACAGTTCTGTGTAGATTACCGGTGTTATTTTTGGATTTCACCAACTCAAGATACTCGAGCACTAGAGACTCAGACTCCAAATAAAACCACTGACTCAGGGAGGTGAAAAAGCATGTTTTCATTTGGAGAATAATATAGAGTTCCAGAAATATTTGCTAGTCAAAATGGTGTTTGAAATCTGTAATTTGAAACATGACAAAGCAGTTGTTATAGCAGTTGGTGACCACAGTGGCTCACCATGAATTGCTTATGTACTTTCTCTTGCCAGTTAGGGTTGATCTAGGATCTAGGACAAGGCAGAGTCCAAGAGGAGAAAGATGATACATAATAGCCATTCTTTAAAAAGCCAAAAAATGGTCTTGAAGTCGCCACTCTTTCCAAGATTGCTCAGTCCAACAACTGTGGAGGAACTGATATTTGATACTTATTTCATTAAGCTATAGACTGTGATTCTCAGATGCCCCAGAAACCCTGTGTTAAAGAAAAAGAATACGCATGATAATATGTTAGGTTTCAACATATCACTATGACATTGAACCATAATAATTTGCACAACCCATAAAATAAGAGCATGTTGTAGCCTTAGAGTCCAAATAAAGAATCCTTTATTTTATTAAATCTCAGTTGCAGACACCAACATACAAATTCTAATATAGTTACAAGAAGTATTCTGAGGCCTTATATAAAATATCCCCTTCTTTTTCTTCATTTTTCTTCTTCCTTCCTTTCTTTTTTATTTTCTTCTATCTCTTCTCTCCTTACTGCCTTCTTTTCCTTTTTTCTTTTTGTTTTTGTATATACAAAGTTTCTCTGTGTAGCCTTGACTGTCCTGAAATTCATTTTATAGACCAAGCTGGTCTTGAACCACCAGAGATCTGCCTACCACTGCCTCAAGTACTAAGATTAAAGGTGTGTACCACCATTGTCTGGCATCCTTTCTTAATTGTACCCAAATTAAGAATTGGTTGCACCCAAAAATCACAGCCAATAGATGTTACTTTCCTTTGCAGAGTCTCAACCATGACAGGATATTACCTTAGCGATGATCAAACTGATAAAAATCTGGTTAAGATGGAGCATAGACATGCATGAAGTAAATGTGTCCTCTACCTCAGGGAAACCTATTCAAGTACTCGTGACTGACAGTTAAGGATGCTGGTATATAACAGGCAGTGCTATTTCTTTTGTTTATTCATCAGATCTTTTCATCACTTTCTACTACTGTCAGCATGTTGTTTTTTACCTGTTAAAACCACTCTTCTGCAATAGATCATATGTGCTTCACACATATATGTATATATATGCACACATATGTATGTATATATATCCAACATGGCCTCACAGTAAATAAATTCTGAAAATATTAAATATAAATCTTGGAAAGGGGGCAACCAATTATCATAGTGAAATAGTCTGAGCTGAAATAAATGTATTTTCCAGGTTAGGAAGTTTTTTATCGCTCTTCTAAAGTGAAACTGTAATGCAGCCTCTCAGATTCTCGCTATGTCTCAGTCAGAAGAGTAAAGTGCTCTAGAGAGATGGGAATGATTTCTGAATAGTGTCTCTGAGGGGGAAAATGGGGGTTTGCTTTTCAGCCAAGCAATAACAATATCAAGACACCTCTACCTGGCTGAGATTTTGGAAGCAAAGGTGGTATGGCTCCTGAGTGCATCTTTTACTGAATGAATCCTCCCTCAGTGTGAAGCTATCTCCAGAAAAACTTCCCTAAAGCCAAGGTCACCATCTAGTCTCATTAGATGTGTAGTAGAGAGACCTCAAACTGTGTGTTTGAATGTGAGACATTTGGCTGAGATGATCTTTCAGGAATTGCTGTAAAAGAAGTCCCTTTATTTTTTTTTCATTTTATCTATTACTATTAAAAAATTTCCACCTCCTCCCCTCTTCCAATTTTCCTCCAACTCCTCCTATTCCCCCTCCGCCTCCCTTTCAAATTTAAAGAGCAGTCAGGGTTCCCTGCCCTGTGGGAAGTCCAAGGTCCTCCCCCCTC
>LOEQ01005959.1:29283-53185 GCA_001685075.1 Bramus lutescens | reverse complement strand
TTGCATGCAAAACTCAAGATGTCATTGTTTTTTACAGCTGAGTAGTACTCTAATCCATAAATATTCCGCACTTTCTTTATCCATTCTTCCATTGAGAGGCATCTAGGTTTCTTACATAAATGGCATGCTCCGTACTCACTCAGACTGGCCACTCCTCTGTACAATTCTCAGCCCTCATGAATGGACATCAAGAGATCTCCTTGTTGAGTGTGGTCTGTGCTTCATTTCTGTCCTTGACCATCTGCAAATGTAAACTTTTCTCCAAATTCTCCTCAGTTCATATTATGAAACCAAGAACATGGCAGATACTGGCATTATGCGTTAGGTATCAAACATAGAAAAGGTGATATGGCTTTGGCCACCCATTTTACTGAACATAGGAATTTCATCATTGGTATCAGCTCTATATCAATTACTCCATAGAGGCCTATTCTGTATCTCTTCTCTTTAAATATCTGTAATGATAAACTTCATTTCAATAATGGTACAAATAATGAATTAAAACTGCACCCTAAGATAGCCAAATACACATAAAAGCTAATAAGAAACGGGTGAATCATTTTCTAAAACATGCAATTTCATATTCTTACTAATAATTTGAGAGATATACCACTGGCTATTTTTGATGGAATTTTGGTGATTTCCATCTTTATTCTTTTAAGCTTTGATTCTGTTACTATCTATTGGTATTAGGCTCTAGAGTCATCCATTTACATAAAAACATTGCACATATATGCAGTTTTTCCTTATCAAAACCCATTATTCACAGTTAAACTCACATATTTATTTATTTATTTGCTTGTGTATTTATTTTGTAGTGCTGAGAAACAAAAATCAGTGCTTTGTGTACATTAGATTAGGCCAATATTTCATCGTTGAGTTGCACCTCAGAAAATGTATTCCTAAATGGTATCAAAACAAAAGCAGTAACAGACATGCAAATGAAAAATTTATATGCAAACTTGTAGTCCTATCCCAGTTCTGCCCCTTTTCTTCTGATTGTTTTCTGGAACATTATCACTCTTCTCTCTCCACTAAACAAAACACATTGACTGAGATGTGTCATTTTTACGTTACTTCTTGTTCATTTAATTTGTCTTTGTTTTAGTAAATCTTGTGTACATTGTTGCTCTAATAATTTAAAATTTCATGATCTACTAACCAGGAAGACCCCAAACATCTAGCACTACACTTTTCAGAAATCATAAGAATTCATTGGAAGTTTATTCTACTGGTGAAGTGTAGGTTTGTCTTCATTCCTCAAATGACTGAAATAAAGTTTACAAACCATGTAGCCTTGATTTGTGCAGGGCACCATACCTGGAGCTCTGATGCCACTTATAAAAACTGGAGAAGGATAAGCCTCTAACTTTGCACCTGACATTCAGGCCTTCATCCTGTCATCTACACAAAGTCCCATCATACAATACACAGATACATAGAACTATTCCGAAGCAGTCTTTATGACTGGGGAGTTGGATCAGTGAGTAAAGGCTCTTCTTACCAAGCTTGGCCACATGGGCTTGACTCAGTTGATCCTCGTACTCATGCTGTGAATAAAGAAATCCAGTACAAACACGTTATCCTCTGACTTTCCCGTGTGTGCACATAAACACACATATAAATATATAAGCAAATAAATAAAAGTGATGATTTTTTCATAAACATATTCTTAATACATACTCTAACATTACATGCCTTATCAGTCACCATATCCAACAATTTAAATTTAATCTCTTTTGAACTGGAATAATTTCAGTTTCAGGAAATTTGAAACATTTTTAAGAACTTAATAGATATATGATCTTCAATTGACACCAGTAAATACAATGGGAGAGTTAATGGTAGGTCGAGAAAATAAAAACAATAAACTGGAGCAAACTTGTGATTTTTGGGGGGAAAAGTCATACACTACTAGCTTCTGTTTCCCATTACCATACTGGTTGTTTCCTGCTTTAATTTTGACATCAATATAGCCTGGCTCTGGACTTAATGTTGACCCTGTCTATCTGCTGTAGAATCTGCATCTGTCAGGTTCACACAGTACTGTCAACATGGAAACTGGCCTGTCTGATGATATTCCATTTTGACCTTTGCCATCCAATTTGTGAACTTAACATTTTGCGATGATTGTGGAAACAAGGAAAAGCTGTTTAGGACATAAGGGTGTATCCTTAGCAAACGATGCATTTTCTTTCTCCAAATGGCTTAGATGATATCAGAGAGACAAGATAAATGAACTTACAAGAACAGTTTTAGTTGAGAAGCAAAAAACTTGCAAGTTTAAAATCTAATTAGGACAAAAAAGTGATCAGAATTGAGAGAGCTCTGGGTGAGAAGTATCTCAGGAATGTATGAGCTTCAAATGAAATGTATATTGTATCTATGAATTAATTTATTTTCAAAATGAGATATCATTAACACAATGATTAAGAATTTTATAATTTTTGTGTTATCAGGAATAAACGGAAAGAGTTTCTATTAGGCACACTGCAAGCAATCGTGATTTTGCTGTATGCAATGACACTTGGTCTCATTTAATCCTTAAAAGTGTCTCTGCAATATGAACAATTCCTAATCAGAAAAAACTCTTTTCAACAATTATCTGAAAAACAGGAAATAAAAAAACCTGTAAAACTCTATAGAAACACAAAATGCTACACACAGCAGAACAGATAAGCTAATCGTGACTCAAGAAACTAGACAGCTTATTATATAATAAAATAAATTGGAGGAAAAGGAATATAAATTACTAACAAGAAAATAAGCAATCATAAATTTGAATAAACCTAGAAATTGGTTTTAGTCAAGAATATAAAGCAAGAGGAGACAAACAAACAGAACTAATGACAAAAGAGAAAATAAGGCTAAAGATGAGAGTAATGCAAAGGATATTATGAAGGATCATAGATTTCCAAAATGCAAACAGCTTGGGAAACTGAAAAATTCTAGGAAACTAATGATTCTAAAACTAGTCAAAAAAAAAGCTTAAAAATAACCTAAAAAGTTAATTACTCATTATTGTAGCAGGATACTGATTTACTAAGGGAGATATTGAGTCATTGGTAGGATATAATAACCAGGGTTATGCTCTTTACTGTGTCTGGTTTTTATCAGTGTTCTGTATTTGTTCTCTCATTGCAGAAAATCTACACACTCATTAGTATCCCAATTACTGAAAAGATCTAGCTTCTGTATTTGTGTGGCATACACCACAGTGAAGAACGTTGATCAAAAAAAGTTTATTTAATGAATATGCCTGATAATTTTTAGGGGGATTGGCAATTGCTTCAAAGAAAAATTAATTTTGAAATTTAAAATAACTAATTTTAAGCAACAAATTGCTCTACCAAAATGACGACACCAAGTATACAAATAAGTGTGTCAACAGAGATTAGTGATATATAGAATATTGAAATTAGTATATATTCATAGAAAAACAGTCTCTCTGAAACTGTAAACTAGAAGCATCTATTTTGTCTTGATTGCTCGGACTCAGTCATCCTGTGAGATTTTAGTTATTCACTTATTTTTTACTTTTTAGATAAATATATGCAAAGCACATGCAGTGGGGTATCAGTTATTATAATCAATATATAAATCAAACATATATATCAATATATAAATCAAACTACTTATATACAGCAAATTGCCAGTTGTAAGGTTTATTCACCAGTGGCCTTTGGATTATTAGCCATTTTACCATAAAAGTTCACAGTAAAAGTAACTAATAGCCTTCTTGCGTCTGATGTAATCTGCAATTCATCTATAAAGATGCAAAACATTAATAAGCTTTAGTAAAAGAATACAACCCTTTAACTAGAGTTGGTATATCAAGATGATTAATAAATCAAACTATGATGAATATGTAAAACAACAAAACAATTTTTTCTTCACAAGTCTCCTACTTGAACATGGCTCAGTGGTACTGTTCAGCATGCTTTGCTTTGCAGGAGGTCATCAGTCACACCACAAAGTCTATGATTTCCACTCATTTTAGGCTCACTCAGATATCTCTCTCTCGGGCTTTGCTGTTCCTGATGCTTTACCTCATGCTAGTGGTCAAAGCGTCTACACATAACCGCTGTTATCTGTGTTTCCTTATCTCACGATTTCAAAAGCAGATATCAAGACACTGTGTAAGAAATACCTACAGCATGAGAGTGAATCTACACCTCTCACTGCCTGGAGTGCAAGACCTCAGAGTCAGTATGGCCCAGAGACCTAGGATAGAACTAAATATAACTGCAGAAAAAAATATCAATGTAATGGTGCCTGACAATATTCTGCTATATGCATAGATTGGTGCCTAGCCCAATAATCAACAGAGAGGCTTCATCCAACAGCTGGTGGAAACAGATGGAGAAGCACACAGTCAAACATTAGATCAAGCACAGGGCACGCTGCTGAAGAGAGGGAGGAAGGATTGTAGGAGCCAGAAGGGTCAAGGACATCACAAGAAAACCATAGGAGTCAACTAACCTGGGCTCCCAAGGTCTCGCAGTGACTGAACCAACAACCAGGAAGCCTGCATGGGGCTGACCCTAGGCACTCTGCCTATGTATTACAATTATGTAGTTTAATCTTCTTATAGGACTCCTAATGGTGGAAGCAGGAACTGTCTCTGTCTCTTTTGCTGGCTTTTGAGACCCTCTTTCTCACCTTGGGTTGCCTTGCCCAGCCTTAATACAAGGCAAGATATTTCATCTTACTACAACTTGATATGCCATGTTTGTTACCTGCCCTTTCCTGAATAGAAACAGAGGAGGAATGGAGGAATGGAAGAGGTCATATGGGAGGTGGGGGGGAGATACTGGGAAGAGAGGAGGTAGGGGGAAGTGAGGTGGAGATGTAAAATAAATAAATGAATGAATGAGAAAGAGAGAGAGAGAGAGAGAGGAAGGAAGGAAGGAAGGAAGGAAGGAAGGAAGGAAGGAAGGAAGAAAGGAAGAAAGAAAGAGAGATAAGGAAAGAAATAATTTTATATAAGCTCCAAGGAGAGAAAAGAAATCAGTTAACCTGATGGAAGATATGCCCACAGTGCAAAAGTGCCATGACCTTTATGGGGTAACCAGCGTCTTCCATGTGGGTATAAGGCTTGTTCTACTGAAGAGATTTAATGCCTGGTGCTATAAACCTGATCAAAATCCCATGACTAGGAAGATCACAAGCCTTTTAGGGGAACCTCCCATTAATGTTCTGCTAAATTTCCATGCTGTCAAACTACATTTTAAGTACTTATCTATAATTATAGCCATAGATTTTTTTGCCATTCTTAGTTCAGAGAACCCTCATTTTAGCAGTGGGTAGTGGTTATTGCAAAGACTCAAAACTGGTCAAAGTACCAAGTAAAAAGAACTGAACACTCAGTTGGAATAGGTTATCTGTACCAACATTCTTCCATTCAAGGATCAAGGAGTTTTGAAAAAGTGGGACAGAAAGAAGATTAAGAACGTGGAGATGCAAGGAGAGGTATAAAATGCAGATTTCTGGATATGACATGGCGCCTGCAGGCATGATCTCACAACATTATTGGTAAAATTAGAAAAACCTACACAAGATAAACAAGTCAAAATTCCAGCAGAGGAGCTACTCCTACAGGGTGACCTGGTACAAGCTGATGGTTGCTGAAGGAGGGAAAGAGAATCACCCTCCTTTGGGGATGCGGCCATGTGTTAGTTGCTTGTGTCCCCATGGACGAACACATGTGGAACACTAAGTGGACCACCTGGATTAATAATGATAAAAGAGACATGAAATTTAGAGGAAGATGAGGTGGTGTCACTAGTGTGAACTGGAGGGAAGTAGTGGTAGATGAATGAAACTTTCAAAAGGTCAGACATTCTATTAAATGCAGATAGATATGGGTAAAACAATTTCACTTAGATAACCTAGCTTCCTTGTTCACACTGTTTTAAATCTGTTACACTCTCTTCTTAGGACACTTAAAGGCAGGCTATTGTCATTCATACTCAGAAAGCCAGAAGAAGCACTATATAGGAATTAAGTTTAGTCACACTAGCTATTTTCAGAGTGTCACTATCACTAATTACAAGCAATTAATAGAAGAACAAAATAAAAAGAATTAATATGCAAATCCAAATGTTTCAAGGACTGAATTAAATGCAAAGTCAAGGTAATCATTGATATCTATTTTATCTAATTATTTCAAGTGGATCAAGTCTAGTGGATAGTTATTTGAGTAGGTCTTGACATTTGGTTAGAAGTAAAGCATTCAGATACATTATAAAATTTCTCAGCAAAGATTCAAAAGTCAAGTCTATCAATCACGAAGATTTTGCTAATATTATCTTTCATTTTATTTACTTACTTTCAAATTTTCTTTATCATCGTGTTTTGAATAATTTTTATACCAATAATGGTCAAGTGAGAAGCTCATTAATTCTTCTGTGCAAATGAAAAATAAACAAACACAAAAAACCTAGGCAAAATTGTTGAACAACTGCACACTGCGACTACATATTCTCATGTAGCATTTCTTAAGCAGATAAATACTAGAAACAAGTCATGTTTTTCTAAGGAGGGAGTTAACAAAGCATATAAGAAATGCATGCAAGAGAAAACTCTAGTTACTATAAATAATTTATTGGTACAATTAAAATATATTTATCATTGTAATATGCCACAATAAAGCTCTTTTATCCTTTAAATCAGTTTATCAAAAAGCTAACCTAACAGCATCTTAAGTACTGAAAATAATGACTAAAAGAACATGTTTTGTTTTCTCCATTGAGGAGACAAAATCAAGATTTAAGGTAAACATGATATATCTGATAGATGTGTGGCTCAACTATCACCAGTATGGGAACTTGGAACATACCCAGCAAACTACCTGAATAAGTAAAACAATGCTATTGAAGTAGTAGACCCTTTTCTCTTCATTTGTTGGAAGAAAATCATGTTGTGCTACTGTGCTTAAATAAGAAATTCCAACTGCTTTAGACCTATTGCAGTTTTGCCTTTACTTCCCCTGGTCTTTAATTTATTGTGACTGTTTAATTGCTTGTGCTGTAATTTTAAATATAGGCTAGTGTTTTGTATATTATGTAATTAAATTGTATAAATTGTGAGCTGAATTTTATGGAGTCAGAATTACTAGACTTACTACATAGCCTCATTTATACTTTCCCAATATATAGCTTACAAACAAACCCTTATAATTTTGTATTTAGTTGGTATTTACCAGTCATTTGTTTATTAATTGACAAAACTGTAATGCCTGGAAACACATAAGCAATAAAATAAGGGGAAAAAAAGCTGATGAATTTAAAGTGTTTATGTCCTAAAGGAACTGATTGGCTACACCTTCTTTTTGTATAGCTTCAGTGAGAATCTGTTGTCTATAGGACTGATTGCTAAATAACCATTATGATTAATGGTACAATGTTTTTCACAGGTTAATGTTTTGAATCCTAGGCTGTAGAAGCATTTTGAAGGCTATGGAATGTTTGGATCTTGTCAGGTTGGTGGAAATGAATTTCTAGGCATGGAGCTCTGAAGCGTATACTGAGCCTATGGTTCTCACATCTTCTCTCTGCTTCCTGATTAGCCACACACACACACACACACACACACACACACACACACGAAGAGCTGATGCATATTTCTGTTGCCAAGTATGTGGAAGTTCTTATATGTCTTTCCAACAATAATGGATTGAAGTTGTGAGCCAAAATGAATCTCTCTTTTCTTAAAATTTTATTCATACAATTTGATCACACCAATAGAAAGACACCTGAAACAAGGTTTTTGTTTGGTTGTTTGTTTTGCAATATATTTTTCTCAGGGAACTCATTAAACATAGTGGCCAAAATATATATACTTACTACAGGATAACTGGGTTTATTTTCAGAAGTCAGCATTAATCAGTCTAACATAAATTTTCTCTATTATGATATGATACCAAAAGAGATAAACTCATTAGAGGCATATAACTATCTAAGAATGAGAAAAATAGCAAAAGTCAATATCATAAGTAGAAAAAATATTTTGTAGTATAATTGAATATATTTGAGATATAAAAGTTACAATTGTTAAACCATCTCAACACAGTATTCTAAAACATTTTGCTTATTTAAAAATATATTGAATTATCTAATAAAATAGCATATTGTGATATATTTATAAAGTATTTTTAATGGTTACTAGACTTTAATTTATACTCACATATATATTTATACAGACATTCACCGGAAATTTATCTTTGTTTTAATTCCTTTATATTATAATGTTTTCCTGAAACAATTATTGAAAACATTGATCGTATTTGAACAGCCTATAGAATACTTATTTATTGATCTTAATAGGTTATGTTATTCCTCCAAAACTTCTGACCATTTGAAAGGGTAGCATCATTCTCAGCTGAAATAAATTGATATTTGTGTTTTTCATTCTGTGCTATAGATCTAAATATATTCTTTAATAAATCTTTACAAAACCCTCTGAAGGAAGTATTCTTTGTTTTTCTTTTTTATTTTTTCAACACAGGATTTCTCTGTAGCATTGGTATCTGTCTTCGAACTAGGATGGCCTCCTAAGTACTTCTATGAAAGGCATGCGCAAACATTGCCCAGCTGAGGAAAGTATTCTTTAATGTTTTCAATTATGATGATATAATTATAATGGTGAAAGTACAAACTAAAGTTTGGAGAGATTAATAAGTGTATCCTGCTTTATACACTGCTAGAGACACTTCCATACCCATATTTGTTGCTGCTCTATTCATAGTAGCCAGAAATTGGAAGCAGCTTAGATAACCAACAACTGATAAATAGATAGTGAAAATATGCGTTTTCTTGAGTGGATAATATTCAGACGTTAAGAAAAATCATGTTAGGAAATTCACAGGTAAATGGATGACGCTTGGAAAAAAATCCCTAATGAGGTAATTCAGATCCAAAATGACAAATATTGTCTATTTTATCTTTTATGTAGACATTAATTTTTAAGGATTCAATATAGGTGGTACAATACAATGGGAAAAAAGAATTTAGGTAAGAGGAGAGGATCTTCCAAGGAATGGGAAATAGAATACATTGTCATGGAGTGGCGAAGAGTAAATGACAATAGGATGATTGGGAGGGGTATGGAAGAGAGGATAAAAGAGTAAATTAGGGAAGTACCAACAAATGCACGTGGCCATTTGAAAAGATATAGCGAAACCTACTAGGGAGACAATACTGCAACTAGACATTTTAGTGCCACCATGTAAAGCCTCCAGTGCCAGAATTAAAGAGGTTAGTCTAGTCGGTGTTTAAGGAGACCCCATAGAAACCCCCAATCATCACATGCTATTGCCAAAGCTATTGTTTGCTCTCCACAAGCTGATGGTGAAGCCATGTTGCTGAAATCAATACTTAACATATGCCACTGAACAATGAGAAGTTGAGCTGGTGCCTAACTAAAAGCTTCACCCCTTACTGACTAACGTGTATGGTATTGTAAGGTACTCTTCATGTTGTTGGAGGAGAAGAATAATCATCACTGTCACCCATCTACAAATCCTGAGGCCAATGACAGTGATCTGCCTGCTAGATATACTGGTGCAATAGCAACGCAAATATTATGGGAGTAGCCAAATACTTTCTGACTGCATTTAAAGACTAGTCCATGGGCTAGAGCCCATAACTGGCACCAAAGTGGCCAAGAATCTGAGATTAAATAATTCATGAGCCTAAGAGAAAGACTATTGCTGTTGTTCTACTATAGCGACATAACAATAAAATTTCTCCTAATGACACACTGCTATGGCTATAGGTTAGTTTCTTGCTGAGCCAACCTCAGAGAAGCTTCTTAGTGTAGTAGACAGAAACTACCACAAAGACCCACAAGTGGACAATGTGCCCAGCCTGAGAGACTTTAGAACATCCTATCCTAAATGGGATGTCTTTACCAAACTACTCTCTTCACGGCTTGGGAATCTATGTGGAAGAGGAGGCAGAAAGAGTCCAAGATAAATTTTCACAAGACATAACAAGACTGATGCACATATAAACACACAGAGGCTGCGGCAGCATGAATGAAACCTGCATATCCTAGCCAGGTGGGGTGCCAGCACAGAGTGGGAAACGGACATGGGTTCTTACCTCAAACTAACGGGTTATTTACAATTGATACTCTGTGGCAAAGGAAACATCAATTTCCTCCAGTGGAATTTCAATGGATGTAATGCCTTAGGACAAGTGTTTTGGACAACACAAAATGAACCCCCTGGTGTTTTTATAGGCTTTTATTTTGCTTTATTTTTTTGCATGTCTCATCATTTTTGTCTTTTGCTTGTTTATTTTGATTTCTATTTTGAGTTTTTGTGTATTTGTTGCTTTATTTTTATTTGCCTGCTTGCTTTAAAGAGAGAGAAAAGTGTATGGAGTTGGGTGGATAGGATGTTAGGGACAATCTAGGATAAATTGATGGACAGAGAAACATGATCAAAATAAACTTTATGAAAAAATTCAACTAAAGATGATAGTTAAAAGAATTAAAAGGAGAACATTAAATAAACAGTCATAGAACTGGATGAAATATAGAGTTTAATTCAAATTCAAGTCTCAAACTTGATTGGAGTACAGCTATAGACTATGTGAATTAAAATCTTATGAAGTATGGTTGACATCCTCTATAATAGCCCTCTCTACTTTCCTAAATAACCATTGCAGAGCCTATGTCCTGCAGGTGGATTTTCTAACACCCTTTCATTGAGACACCTCAGTTCTCCTGGGATTCACTGTCTCTCTCAGTGACAAGTAAAATCTACACCTGTGCAACATCAAACAGGTCCCTAGAGATTTGGCTAGAGGGTTTTTAAATAGAAATATAGTAGACGTGTTTGATGCATAAAAGGAATTCAAGCAGAAAATATTTAAGCTGTTCATTTTTTAAATTAGCTAAAATTCAACCTATTTTATCATTTGACATCTATTTTGTTTATTCTTTTGAGTTTGAAATATTTTCATCACCTTAAAACCAGGAAAATCAACTATGCCTTTAATTTTCATATTAGATTTCACACCTAGCTTTGAAAAGTGAGCAAATTATAGATATTCAATTCCTTTAAAATGATTGTTTTACTTGCATGGACATGTTGATTTGCTATACGGTGCTATAGAAATATTTCTTTGAAAACTGTTTAAAAAAACAACTGATTGGGTTGATTATATTTTCATACATTTAATCTTGAAATTGATTGTTTTCAGACTATTTTAAATAGTTTCATATAGTATTTGTTTATTGGCCAATACTGAAAAGTTATTGTATGGAACAAATTAGATAATGTTTCATATAAATTTAAGATAGTGTTAATATACATATTAGTCAGGACATAATCTTTTTTCTTAACACATTTAAAAACAATACTTGCAGGTAAACACAGGTCCCAAAGTACACCTCAACAAAAGCTGTCATTTCTCAATATAAAAAAGGAAGAAAAATAATTTTATGACTTAAATCAGATACAGTGTAAAATAACTGACCAGAATACAGAATGATATATTATAAATATTACAAATTCAAATGTGTGTCTACTTCTAACTTATCCATTTCACCATGATTATAGTAATAGTAAACCTGTCCTTTAGACACCTGTAAATGAAGAAATCTGAGAAAATTATTAGATAGATTAAAAGTATCCATCAAACACCCAATATTGAATAAATGTAGTATGAATGATTTTACAAGTTCAAGTTGAACAAAATTAATTTTCAAATTTTTCAACCATGACCTTAAAATCATTAAACTATTTCAGACTTTTAGTAGCATCGAGACCTACTGGTAGCTTTACTTTTTTGGAATCTATTTTGCATATAATATGTATTCAGTTATGTATGGCAACATACAAAAATAGAAAGACAGAGAGAACCTTGGGTTTCCTCAAAGGACAATTCAGCACTTCCTGTTTGGTTTTGGCATCTACTTTGTCCCTCTCTACCCTCAGCTATAATCCCACATCCCAGGATGAATAAAATGCCGATTAATCAGAACTGCATCATGGGAGTCTGAGCAACTGCTCTTTTTCCAGGCACAGCAGCTCCTGTTAAACTTTAATGAACTCACAAAACATGAGTATCACTTCTCGGGTTTGAAAAATATCCACCACCACACAATTTTAATTGAAATGTAACCCCCACCCCAAATCAGCAGAAATGCCCACAAAAGATAAAACTAAAACTAAAACTAACATCCTTGAGGAGTTAGTATATGATGTGATTATTTTCCATATGCCATTTTAATTAACTCACCTATAACACTGAGAGAGATGCAAGGGTTATTGTCTCAATTTTACAAAACAGATTAAGAAAGACAACATTTGATTCCCCAATGACAAATTTCTGGTGAATGGAACACTGGAAACAAGGTTCAATCTAGTTTCACAAGTTGCAAAGAACTGAAAACAAGTATGTATCACTGATTTTCTAGTAGTTTGAAAATAAATGTAATACTGGTGCTCTCTAAATTATTTAAATCAAATAGTATTTGAGATTTAAATGTAAAAAAATGTAAAATGTAATCAGTAGTATTTCTCCTCCCTGCCCCCTATATTTATGCAGATGGTTTTTACGCAATGCTTTAAACACATTGAGTGCACCTGGCGTTCTATGTTGGCCATGGCATTTCTCTAATAAGAAAGTATTTTGTCATAAGACAAATTGGGAAGTGTGTTGCTTAAAAAAGGATTCAGGAAATAGACTTAATAATATATCTACGTAGTTTCTTCCTGTTAACTTTGTCTTTGTGTACACTGAATACATTTTTTTACATTTACTTCTATTAGGGTGAGAGTTTCATGCAATGTGTTTTGATTATATTCATCCCTTCCTCAAATCTTCCCTGATTCGCCCTCATTCCGTACACAACCAATGTACTTTTTACTTTAAATCATTCAAGACTAAATTGAGAGGCCCAAATATTCTTGAATGTGTGGTCTTCCACTTTCCAGCAGCCATACTCTCATGATGAATAAGTAGAAAAAAGAAGATACAGAAATATCACAGTTAGATAGAGCCATCATTATTGGAACTCATGCAAAATCCTCTTAAATAGCATGAGAAAATAAATGTATAATTATTGTCCTTGACCCAATCTTAAAGTCAAAACATATAGACCACAAATAACAAGTTAATGTTAGGCTGTTGTCTAAGGGAAAAGATGATTGCTTAGATGGTAGAAATCAAAACAAAAGGAGAATTTAGAAACAACTGATCTCTTAATTTCTATATTTCTCACTATGGGATGGAGGCTTCTGATATTGTGCTCCATGAGGAAAGTAGGAGAGTCAGCATTGGTGAGCATGTCTTTGTGTGAATGTGTAAGTATGATCATACATGTGCATCTTCAAAGAATAACTAATTACATCACACTCACTGGAGGAAACATGAAGACCTAACATAGTTAAGACCAAAATCCTCTGAAAATTCTACATTTGCTTCTGATCCATATGAGTCTTTCTCCTGAATAAAGGGATTGTGTCATTGACTCAGCAGTCTTATTCTTACAGTAATCATAGGTGATATCATATTACTAATCAATAATCAATTTATAATCTGTTTTGAAAGGGATATCAAGCTGAATGAACATCCAAAAGACAGTTCAGTGTTATTAATTTTGTCATTAATAGCTATTATAAGATACTATAATGAAAAAATGATGNTTTCTCTAATAAGAAAGTATTTTGTCATAAGACAAATTGGGAAGTGTGTTGCTTAAAAAAGGATTCAGGAAATAGACTTAATAATATATCTACGTAGTTTCTTCCTGTTAACTTTGTCTTTGTGTACACTGAATACATTTTTTTACATTTACTTCTATTAGGGTGAGAGTTTCATGCAATGTGTTTTGATTATATTCATCCCTTCCTCAAATCTTCCCTGATTCGCCCTCATTCCGTACACAACCAATGTACTTTTTACTTTAAATCATTCAAGACTAAATTGAGAGGCCCAAATATTCTTGAATGTGTGGTCTTCCACTTTCCAGCAGCCATACTCTCATGATGAATAAGTAGAAAAAAGAAGATACAGAAATATCACAGTTAGATAGAGCCATCATTATTGGAACTCATGCAAAATCCTCTTAAATAGCATGAGAAAATAAATGTATAATTATTGTCCTTGACCCAATCTTAAAGTCAAAACATATAGACCACAAATAACAAGTTAATGTTAGGCTGTTGTCTAAGGGAAAAGATGATTGCTTAGATGGTAGAAATCAAAACAAAAGGAGAATTTAGAAACAACTGATCTCTTAATTTCTATATTTCTCACTATGGGATGGAGGCTTCTGATATTGTGCTCCATGAGGAAAGTAGGAGAGTCAGCATTGGTGAGCATGTCTTTGTGTGAATGTGTAAGTATGATCATACATGTGCATCTTCAAAGAATAACTAATTACATCACACTCACTGGAGGAAACATGAAGACCTAACATAGTTAAGACCAAAATCCTCTGAAAATTCTACATTTGCTTCTGATCCATATGAGTCTTTCTCCTGAATAAAGGGATTGTGTCATTGACTCAGCAGTCTTATTCTTACAGTAATCATAGGTGATATCATATTACTAATCAATAATCAATTTATAATCTGTTTTGAAAGGGATATCAAGCTGAATGAACATCCAAAAGACAGTTCAGTGTTATTAATTTTGTCATTAATAGCTATTATAAGATACTATAATGAAAAAATGATGAATGAAGGGCAATGTTATTATGAAGCTAAATAAAGCAATTGTTGTGGCTTCACAAAATAACCATGACATGTTCAAAGGAGTTAAATTCTGCATAGAAAATGTCTACCAGAATCAAGTTCCTTCCTACTAATATTCTACATGAAATATTATACCATACATCAAACCTGATATTTACATGCAATTAAATTTTGAAGACTACTTCCTGCATATCTCTAAGAGTATTAAGACAAAAATATTTGCCTATTAAGACAAATGTATTATATTAAATATATTGAACTAGCAATAATTCCTAATGTACATAGTAATCCAAATCTAAATCATACTATTTTGTATCCATCTTTGAGGATAGAGTCCATTCAGATAACAGTTGAATGAATGATACATATCTTAAGAATTAATGAGCTGGGTGTTGTTGGGGCACAATTTTAATCCCAGACTCAGCAGACAGAGGATGACAGAGCTGAGTTCAAGCCCAGCCTGTACTACACAGTGAGTTCCACGACAAACATAACCACTATTTTAAGAAAGCAAAGAGAGGAAGGAAAAGGAGGAGGAGAGGAATGAGGAGAAGATGAAGAAATTGAAAATGAATCAATATATTTAAGTGGTTCCTCCTTAGTGGCTTCAGAAATCTCAGAAAATAATAAAAGAAAGAAGCCAAAATCATTTAGAGAATGTTAATCATGTAAAGCCCTAAATTCCTATTGATCATTGCTAATAAAGTGTCATTAGCATTCCAAAAGTATGGAAAACAAGTCAAGGAAAATGTTAACACCACATCTATATTTACTAATAGTCAGATTGTGGGAAATTCTTTGAAACCAATGGCTCAGAATTATAACAAGTAAATTAACAGGAATAGGCAGAGATTAAGAGATCTGTAAAAATTAACAGATTATATATAACACATGTGCCTATTCAGATCTCAAACAGATATTGAAAATATATTATCATACTTGGGAGAAAATTTGAAATGTGAACACTGATGGGCTATTTTATCAGAGATCAATTAAAACTTGATTTTAAGTGAGAAAGCAGTGTTGTAGTACAGAGACAAGAATCATACTGTCCCAGAGAAGCATCCTGAAATAGTCTCTAAACCCTGATAACTTAAAATATGTGTAGTATAATACAGTAGTGAGAAGAGGGTGGAAGATGAGGGTAATGTGGGCAGTGTGGCAAATTATCTAAGATTCAATATATCATCTTCCCGATGCGGTGATGCGGTGTGTATATATTTGGGGAAAATTCTCCCATTGGATTGACTGTTCATTTCCTTGATTTATTATGTCATTTTCTTTATTAAAAGCTTATTAATTTTATGGAGACCCATTTATCTTTCTCTAGTATACTAAGTGACCAGAATCCTATTTAGAAAGTTCTTTTTCTATTTGAGTATATTTTGAGTCTTGAAACATATTTTCTTCTGAAAGTATGAGAATTATAGGTCTTATGGTGAGATTTTTGATCCATTTGGAGAATCCATTTGATTTTTGTACTTGTGAAAAGTAAGCAGCTAATTTCAGTCTTCTACATGTGATTGTTCAGGCTTGTTAACACCATTTGTCGAAGAGGCTCCAAGACTTACTTTTGACTTCTTTATTTAAAAAGAAGGGAGATTAGAAAAAAGGAGATTTTTTTCAGCAACCATAGAAAGATAATTATAAATTAAAAGCCAGTATTTTACAAGATCATTGTCTTGTCCTTGCCCATAAGCAAAAGTCATGGGCAATTGTTTTGGTTTATTATCCTATTACTGTGATAAGATACTCAGATGTAGCAACATAAGGGAGAAAACATTTATTTAGATTCATAGTTTAAGAGCATAGCCCATCATGATGGAGAACTCAGCAGCAGGGGCTTGAGAGAGCTGGTTATATAACATCCACAGTCAAGAAGCAGAAAGAGATAAATGCCAATGCTCATCTAGCAGTTCACATTTAGTGTGCCTTCCGACTCAACTAGCATAACCATAGTCATTCACAGGCATGCTCAGAGACTGAATAGTGCCTCATAAGAGTGTCTGGAGGCACGCCTACTAGGTGATTCCAAGTCCACAAAAATTAATCATTACAACTATTATTTTTATAACTTTTATGTCCTTGTACAGAACTGACAGAAAAAAAAAGGCCTAACTTAGTAAAACACAAAACAAAAATGGCACCTAATCAAATGAGGAAATGTCTAGGAACAGAAGACAGTTTCTCCAAACTGTAAATGCTACCGTAGAATGACTCAGATGATTCATTCTTTATGTAATCAATAACATAAAAATTATCAAAAATTCAAAAGAAATGTTAGAAATAACAGATTTTTAAGACAAGATAGAGTGCAGGAAGAGGTAAGTGAAAAAAATCAAGTCTTAATCCTTAAAAGTGAGCTGGACACCTCGATAGAGGAAACCACTGTGGACTAGCAAGGAGCCTGGCTCTAGGAAATTTCCCAGGAATCCACAAGGATGATCCCAACTAAGACTCTAAGCAATACTGGAGAGGGTTCTTGATCTTAATCGTCATCATAGAACTTTCATCAAATAACTGAAGGAAGCAGATGCAGACATCCAGAGCTAAGCACTGGGCCAAGCTCCTGGAGTCCAGTCGAAGAGAGGGAGGAGCGATAATATGAGCAAATGGGTCAAGACCATGATGGGGAAACCTACAGAAACAGGTGACCTGAACTAGTGGGAACTCACTAACTCCAGACTGACAACTGGAGAACCTACATAGGACTGAACTAGGCTCTCTAAATATAGGTGACAATTATGTGACTTGGGCAGTTTACGGGGTCCCTGGCAGTGGAATCAGGATTTATCTCTAGAGCATGAACTGGCTTTTTGGAGAACATTCCCTATGACGAGACCTTGCTCAGCCTAGATACGGGGAGTTGGGGGGCTTTGGTCCTGCCTAAATGTGATGTGACAGATATTGTTGACTCCCCATGGGAGGTCTTATTCTCTCTGAGGAGTGCATGGGGTGGGTGGTGTGGGGAGAAGGTAGGGTGCAAAGCACAAAGCCACATCTGCGCTTTGCTTTGCGATATGCTGCTGTACAGTATGTGCCTGTACTACGTGATGGTTCACTAGTCTCGGGCAAGAGCCTGAAGACTGACACACACAGACACAGAAAGCGAGCGACATGAGAACACAGGTCATTCTTGAATTTACCAAGAATGCCCCCTTTACTGTGTTCCAGAGCAGCTTATATAGGGATCCTTAACTGATAGCCACGTCCCAGCCAAACCCACCAGAAACCACTCCCCTGCCATCAAGAACTCCTGAGTGTCTCAGGAACTCTGAGCAGAGCAGCTGCAAATACAGGGAAATAAGTTGTTTTGCTCAGAGCAGCTGCAAGCGTTGTAAAACAAGTTGTTTACAGAAAATTCAGGGTCTGGGGGTCCACAGCCTCCATAGTAGGGGGAGCAGGAAGAGGTGAGGGGGGGGGAATATGGATTGGTATGTAAAATAAAAGATTATTTTTTAAAAAAATAAGGTGAGTTTGACAGATGCCATTTATTTCCTAATCATGTGCATGCAGGTAATATTCAAATCCATGGCCGCAGACAAGAATGGACACTGAGTGTCTTAGTTTGGGTTACAGTTGCTATAATAAAACATCATGACCAAAGCTACTTGGGGAAAGGTTATATTTTGTTTAGACTTGAATATGGCTGCTCACCATTGGAGGAAGTCAGGGAAGTAACTTAAATAGGACAGAACCCTGGACACAGGAGCTGATACAGAGGCTATGGAGAGAGCTGCTTACTGGCTTGTTCTCCTTGGCTTGCTCAGCCTGCTTTCTTTTAGAACCTAGGGCTACTAGTCCAGGTATAGCACCATCCACAATGGGCTGGGCCCTCCCTGTCAATCACTAATTAAGAAATATCCTATAAAGCTTGTCTACAGTCTGATCTTACGGAGACATTTTTCTTAATGGAGGCTCCCTTCTCTCAAAGGACTTTAGCTTGAGTTAACTTGACATAATATCAGCAAGCACAGTGAAAGAGAAAGGAAGAGATGATCACCTACAGAATTTTAAAATTTGATGGTCAAGTAGAAAGTACAAATGCCCAAAGCAAACATATTTGGGGAAACTAAGAAGGTCAGAGAAAAAGTGATGATGAGGACAACTTCCAAGTCAAAGAGGAAGAAACATTAACTGTAGGAAGTGGTGAAGAGAGGTGAAAGATGAGATGGGAATGGGTAAGGTGCAGATATGGAGGCTTTCTGGTTAATCTTGGTTGCCAGTTTGAAGGATCTGAAATCAACTAAGAGATAAAGAAAAGGAAACACCTGCAAAGTACTATTTTAATCAGGTTATTTGAAAGGGAAATAAGCAACCTAAATATAGGCTACACCTTCCAATGGCAGCCAAATAAAAGAAGGCCTGAGGGGAAAGAGAAGTTGATCACTTTCATAAAGAAGTGTCCACATAGAAAATATGTACCAAATAACTTTGAAGGTGAAAGCTGATAACAGAATTCAGCAATCTCAGTGTTTTGTACAGAAACAGAACAAGCTCCATTCTTGGTCGATGTGCATTGATTTGGATATCACCTCAAACTTTGCTGATGACAATAAAACTTAATTTTAAGACATGCATTTTCACACAGTATACTCAGAGTTTAAATTTTTACACTTCTTTTCATTAAGTAGAATCCTTGAAAGTAATTTGAAAACCAGGCAGAATTTTTATTCTAAAATATTTATTTAATACATATTCAACATAGATAAAAATTGCAAAGAACAAGAGATTGCAGTGTGTTCAGCCTTAAAGAGAATAAAAGTGCTTCATTCCCTTTCTCAAAACTAAGAGATCATTGCAGAAGACGGTGCCAAATGAGTGTAAGAACCAGAAGCAGTAGATGACCACAAGCAAACATTATCTTCCTGTCTCAGCAGGACAGTCGTACAAATGAACTCACTGAAGTTGGATAGCATTTACAAGACCTCTGCAAATATAGGCCAGACAAAATCCCACCCTGGAGAGGAGAGCTGAGGACACAATTCCATCCCATTCCCTGGAGTTCTATATCAGCCTTGGATTTAAATGTTAGAAGCAATATCTGCTACCCAAATCCAGCCTTAGACGTAAGGCATGACAGCACACTTCTATAATCTCAGAAATTGAGAATCAAAGGCAGGGGACCACTGCTCATTCAAAGCCGGTCTGGCTGTTTACAAAATAAGTTCCAGATCAGTTGAAGCTACATAGTAAGACCATATCTCAAGAACGGGATTCATTTGTGCCTTAGATTATATAAACTTTGCTTCCTTTAAATCTTTCAAGCTTTTACCATGCATTCTTTGGAATCCCTTCAGCTGAGGGAATACTGACATTTTCACATGAATAACATAAATTCTGTAAACACTATGTACAAGAAAAGCATGGTGCATATGTTAAATATTCAATAAATGATGGATGAAACTAAAAAATATATTGATTATGTTTAGATGACTTGTCACTTAGACGACATGATTTTATTAAATGAACAGATATGCTAAATAACTATCTGTCATCTCACTAAATAGAGCTAGGTGAAAGATGTATGTTAGATATTCATTCTATAAGGACAAAACTGATTTACACAGTTCCTCATGGTGCGTGCATTAAAAAAAAGCCCATTTGGTAGAAATTCCTACCTGAAAAAGAAGGATTTCTGTTGTGTTGTTTATCCTTGTCTGTACATATCTGGCTTCAAGCTGAATGTTGCAATTACTTTCTCATATATTCCCTGCCCGCATACTCTGTACTATCAATAGCTGTAAACATGGCCTTGGGTTTGTTAATTGCACTATAAATTTGGCTGGCTATGTAATGGAAAGAGAACAGTTATTTGGAGTTTCAGTTCAGCTTCATACACTGAGATTTTCTCTCAGGCTCTGAAAGTGCTGTTTGTCAGCAGTGTAAATACTGAAAAGGCCTGGTGGTTAAATATCTCCCCAAATAGTTCAAAAATAAATCATCATTTTAAAAATCAGGTGGAGAGCTGAGCAAAGAAGTAAAGAAAATAAATGGACAATGCATGGAATGATTTAGACCTGGAAAATGGAATACGGAAACTTCCTCCTTAAAGGACAGACAACTAAATTTAGTGTGGTAGACGCCCACAACAGTAAGTTGTGATAATGCTAAACATTATGGTGCTCAATTACATCCACTTTATGAGAGAAAAAAATCAATATAAGCATTAAATTTGCAGACCAAAGCCAGGGTTATTGTTTCATTTGTCAAGGTTTTAGACCACAAAGGAGAAACATTGAAATGAGCTATTTAAATCAAGCTAAGCTTTTTGAGATTGTCCGTTTATCCAAAGCATTAAACGCAATTGATATTTCAAGACAGGTTACTTCTTCTTCTCCATCTTGGTTGTCTCAAACATACCACTACCTTCCTACTGTTTCTTTTTATTTAAGTCCATAAATTGCATAACTGAAATGAATGTGTGTTTCATCTATCTTGGCTAGTTAGGTTCTTTAATTGTGTTATCTCTCAGTCATAATCAAAGTTACAAAAATGGGGAAAGAGACTGCACACTAGACATATAATTCTTTTTCTCTTCTAGAGAAACCAATATGTATTTGTCATTATCTTTTCTCAAACATCACTGTGTTGTTTTTGTTTTTTTTCTTATTTATTATTTAGAGTGAAAATACAAATAAAATGTTCATTTGCAGTTAGAGTTTGTTTTAGCTTTTCCTCTTCTAGACACCCTGCCCCCAACTTCCATGATGTCAGGACCAAAGTGTGGAAGACTAAGATTTTAGCTAGCAGAAAGAAGCATAGCCACCCTACAGTGGTTGCTCCAGCTGTCCCTGGTGACTGGAAGTTCCTTCAAGTTTCATTTTTCATTAATTCACCTATCTTCCTAATGTGGAGCCACCTCTGCTCCACTGCTTTCTAATTATTCCTCCCAGTGGTTTTATGCTGTTCTATTTTACAGGTGAGAACACTGACTGTGGAAGTTTGTGATTGTTTATTTTTCTCAAGTCTCACACCCACTAAGTGCCAGAATACAAGTGTTTGCCTACCTTTGGATTTCAACAAACATTGTTTCCCAAAACTGATGATTAAAGGGACTTAACCTTTATGATTAATATCCCATAAGTGATTATTGTCACTTACGGGCACATATCTAAATTGAAGGAGCAGAAATTCAAGGAATACCTCAAACTTACGCCTCTCATTTCACTTTCAGGTAGTCACATATATCAGAATTATTTGGGTCTTTATTGAAAGGAAAATTTCTACAGCTTTTCCTAGACATCTTAAGTAGAAGTTCAAAAGTCAGAGCCTAGAGATTTCAAGTTTCAATAAACCCTCTGACTGCAATGTTCAATTCATTGAGTTTTAGAAGTATCCTAATACCAGGTCTGGTTTATTTACATAATTGAAATGTGAGTACTCAAGAAGCAAATAATTAAGATGTATTATAATTAAAGACCTGAACCAAAATGAAAACTTACAAAGGTTTTGTAAACCATTATTTGGATTTCTGTGACAGTATATATCAGACACTTAGAAATGATCACATATGGCCAATATCCTTACTCTTCGTTTTATTGTCCTTAATATTTTTCAAGTCTAATATTTGTTATAATGATGGCACGTGGTAAACATGTTATGATAGCTACATTTATAAGTTAACCAGTGTTCTCAAACTCTTGCTATTATATTGCTATAGGTATTACTAGGGAAGATATAAGAATGCGTCAGTAACCTCAATTTATATTGTTTATATAGCCAATTAAGACCAATCACAGTACAGGTCTCTCAAAGAGTCCATAATAAATGAAATAGAATCAATTTGGAGGCTCATGGACTCTTATATCAGCAGCTGGGGAGCCTGCAGAGGACCTAACTAGGCCCTCTGAATGTGTGTGACAGTTATGTGTCTTGGGCAGTTGGAGGGCGCCCTGGCAGGGGAACCAAAATCGATCCCTGGCGCATGAACTAGTTTGTTGGAACCTATTCCCTATGGTGAGATGCCTTGCTCAGCCTTGATGCAAGGGGAGAACCTTGATTCTAACTCAACTTAATGTGCCAGGCTTTCTTGACTTCCCATGAGCGGCCTTGCCCTTTCCGAGGAGTGCATGGAGGTAGGTTGTAGGGTGGGGGCAGGCAGGAGGAGGGGAGGAAGAGGGAATTGTGGTTGTATGGAAGTAAATAAAAAATAAGAAAACCTGAAAACCTAGGTAATAGGAAAAGACGAAGATGTGAAGGAGCAGCCCGTGATGGGATGTAAAAAAAAAAAAAAGAAAGAAAAGAAAATGGAGCACTAGGTTAGAGTGGAGAGGAGCACGTAAGTGCACACTCAAGGGTATCATTTAGCATCCATCACTGTCCGACCAAATCTTTGGTGGAAAAGTGAACATGTGGTATGCCCTACACATTTTCTCTTATAAACACTTCCTTAATCACATTTCTTTACCCCCCCTTTCTGTTCCCTTCACATGATTTGTTTCAAAGCACTAATAAAGGATAAAATTGATCATTCATAAATCAGTTGTTCTATTTACACAAGAAATTATGCACTAGTGAGTCTATGGAAAAGTATTGTACCATTTGCCTTATTATTTAATGTGTCTGTGAGTCAGTTACTTTTAGCTGAAGCAGTATCCTTAATTAAATTCAAATATTCCTGAAGCATGTATTGCTTTTGGCAATTAGTCCATGCAAGAGCTTCTAAAGGTAGTGAAATTACATTTGAGTCTGGTGCAAATGCCAAAATGCCAATGATAGCATCAATGAAAACATGGGTTTCAATGTGAGCTATTGCTTCACATTCTGAAATTTCTAACAGGATAATGACTTGTGCTTCATATTTATAAAGTCCATGAAAGGCAAATCTGGATGTGACTCTTATATTCTATCACAACAGTGCTGAAAAGATACTTAATTTTTATGAAACCATGTCCTAAAATGTTAGAGGAATGAGTTGGAGTAGTGCATGGCTGGATTCAGAACCTCCCGGCGTGTACCACATTTCTATCTATTCTTCAGTGCCTATCTATGGGTTGGTCACCACACAGAGGCCCCAAACCTTTTGCCTATTAGACTGGTTGTGTTACCACTTCACTTAGCGAACCAGTCTTTTTTTTAAAAAAAAAACATTTATTTTATTTATTATGTATACAATATTCTGTTTGTCTGTATGTCTGTGGGCCAGAAGAGGGCACCAGACCTCATTACAGATGGTTGTGAGCC
>LOEQ01005959.1:15853-29069 GCA_001685075.1 Bramus lutescens | reverse complement strand
AACTCAGGACCTTTGGAAGAGCAGGCAATGCTCTTAACCTCTGAGCCATCTCTCCAGTCCCACCCAGTCTTAAGATGTCTACATGCCACATCTTCAAAGAACACACAACTCCAAGTCTGTAGAGATTCTTAAATGAAAAATAAAAAGATATGCCTATTACCCAAGTCCTGGGGTCAGGCCGTGTAAGCTGTCCCTCCCTCTTTCTCGGCTTGCATCTGCAGGGCGAAACAGGTGCTTGAGAGTCAGACTGGAAAATCTGTGCCCCCCCATCCACCTCCGTCCTCTGCAGGGTCTAACAGTCCCTGGGGAATCAGGCCCTGATTGCTACTCCTTTCTATTCCACAGCTGACCTCTCCAGGATCACACAGGCTCTGGGAAAAGACCTGTGAAGCTGTACCCCCCTCATCCACAACTCACCTATGCAAAGCAGAATATGTCTTGAGTAGTCAGTCTGGGGGAAACTTCATCCACCATTCCCAGTATTACCATTGTGCACACGACAAAGCTAAGACCCTGAGTACCGGAATCTTTCTTGAGGCAAAAAGAAAAATAACATGTTCTCTAGAGCTATCAATAGAATGCTCAGACTTCAGCTTGAATGCAAAAAGGTAAGCCTTCTATGTAGAGCTTCCCATGGTCTGGAGTAGGAAGGGCTATACATTGGGTTATCCATCGGAGAAAATCATTAAATGAGCATGAAAGTAGTTTCGGTGACACTTCTGATCCTGAGGGCTGCCCAGTGTTACTATACGCAGTGGACACCTCTGACGCAGGAAAGTGGCTCCTGATCTCACTCACAGCCACTTTGTCAGCAGATAGTATCTGCTGGAACACCATCTACTGAGTGACTGCAAGTCAGTCATCTTCCCTAGACTATAGTCCCATTAGTAGCAGGAAGTGCAGAAAGAATTTAGTAGGCAATTGCTAATTCAATGTGTTACTATTTAAAGAAAATCTATTAATCAAAGGAATGACTATAATGAAAAAGTAATTTCTTATGACTTAATGTTGAAAACATAAAATAATGTTACTCACTGAAGTCTAAGTACTCGACCTCACAGTGGACTTTGTTTGAGTTTTCCTGGGCTCATGCTTTCCTTACCATGTACTTGTGTAGCTATAAATATTTCCAGGGTGCAATAATATATAGAGAACTATAACAGTAATAGAAACAGTGTTCTACATAGTTTATATACATATGCTGATTATTAAATTGTTTTTATTATTAAATTCAACTATATAATATATCCATGCAAATAAATTCATATTCACAATATAAAATTTGTCTATATAATTACATTAATTCTATTGATAGTCTTATAACAAAATATTTTATTTCTATTGTCATGTGAGGAACTGTGGCTCAGAAAAGGAGAGACCCTTGCATATTATAACATTTATTTATTATCAATTTATTTTCTTCTCTATCCATGGAAAGCATCCTGTTCCATGTACTTGCAGGGTTGATTTTCAATTTCAAGACATTTTCACACCTACGGTTCAAATATGCCTGTTGTTATATATCGGTTTCCTCTTACATTATGCATTTGATAGTACCAGGGTCTGTTCCCCTGTATTGATAAGATACTCAAAATCATTTTCTGACAAAGGTATTTTATAACACACATTTTTCACATCTACATACCTTACAGGGGTGTGATTTTCATAGGGTAGAGATTAATACATGCATTATTTGTTTCCAATGTCTGCAAAGAAATCTTTGGTATATTAAGTGTTTAATGCAAATTGAACGAGTGCTTGGAAGAGGGAAAGCTGCTAAGGAATATTATTTTAAGGTATGCTACTTTTGTTTATGCTGAGAAATAGAAGGAGGCAGAAGAGGGAGCAAGAGAACAAGGAGAGGAGGCATCAGGGGCCAGGCATCCAGCTACACAGCCAGCCACAGCGAAAGAAGCATAGAAAGGTGTACAGAAGTAGAGAAAGATAAAAGCCCAGAAGGAAAGGCTAGTCGGAATAATTTAAGTTAAGAAAAGCTGGCAGGAAACAAACCAAGCTAAGGGCCAGGCATTCATAACTCAGAATAAGCCTCTGCGTGTGATTGATTTGGGAGCTGGGTGGCAGCCCCTCAAAATCCAAAAGAATAAACCATCACACGATAGGAAGCCATCGGTGACACTGAGAACAGTATTAGTTCTGTGATTATATTTTCTCATCTAAAAACAGGTAGGAAAAGAAATACAGCAACACAAAATAATCAGGAAGATTAAATATATTAAGAAATATAAAACATACTTAGGAAACTCTAAAATGATATATATATATAATATAAAATGTTATATATGTAAAATATAAAATGTTATATATGTGTGTGCATTAATGTACATATATATGTTCACATGTGTGTTTATTATGTGATTTATTTTACTAGTAAAATTATTTCTTCTAATTTCTCCACTTTTATGATTTCTCTGTCTAAAACGGTTCACTCAGTAAATTCCATCTCATTTCAAGTATGTCTAAACACAGCAATTTCAATGCATAGTATGGCTTTAACATAAAATTCAAGAATTGATTCTCCATTTTTTTTTTCAGCAGTAGGCTCGGTCATCAAGCAGATAGATGGCAAATTGACTTGGTTTATGTGTGTTAGGCACCAAACCAGTATAAGGCTGTCAATCAGTTAAAAATTAAACGTGATTACTATCTATTCCAATAGCCCAAATTACTTAGAACAGTTTTTCTGCTTTAGTTATTTTAATGAGAATTCACTATACAAAATTAATCATTATTTTTACAATAAAATCAGTTCTCACAATCCCAGGAGGAACAAAATCTCCAAGATGACCACGATGAGCTACACTATCCAAATAGATATAGCCTGTCTGTCTATAGCAAACACTGAAGTCAATATTGTGCTCTTCCTACCTTCTACTCACGTTGGGTTATCACAATGATTTTTCTCCTGTAGACTCTTTGTGTATCAACAAATGCCTCTTGATTCTTACAAATGACCTTCTGAAATCCCTCTGCAGTGTAACAGCTTTGTTACTTTAGCTCTGGTCATATAAATTATCTCCACTGCTTGCTCCCTCTGAACACTGAGATAAACTTTGATATGTGACATCTGCAAATCAGTTCCATTTCAGATCTAAGTGCATTCTGCTCTGTTTGCTAGTCCCATGTCCCGGTTAACATGCTTTCGAAGATTCATGTAGTTGTCTCATGGTTTTCCATCATGGGGTTCTTCAGCAGAACTTTCTTTTGGGCTACCAACAAGGTCCCAAATCATGACACAAAGACTCACTATAAAGACTCACTATTAGTCATGAATGCCTGACCCTACCTTATGCTTGCTCTGCTAGCTTTTTTTTTTTAACTTAAATCAACCTGTTTCTCTTTATCTACTGCCTTAGGCGTTTTTACCTTTCTTTCATTCTGTATGTCTGCCTGACTGCCCCCTGCCTGACTGGCCCCAAGCATTTCCCTCTCTTTCTCCCTGCTAATTCTTTCTGCTAGCCAGCCCCACTATCCCATCTCTGCCTAGCTATTGGCCATTTAGTTTTTTATTTGACCAGTCATGTGCCTTAGGCAGGAAAGGTAAAACAAATACATCGTCACATAATTAAACAAACACAACATAAACAAATGTAACACATCTTTGCCCAGCTAAAGTAATATTCCACACCACCCTGATCTAGCATTTGCATACTCTGTCAACTTTCTGTAAGGGTCCATAGGTTCCTCCACTTGTCTCTTACAATTGGGATTATGCTGATTATTTTAGTCAGCTACTCTTGTAGGAATTTTCTAAAATTAACTTCAATTTCATCGATAAATATATCATTCATCATTTTTTTCATCCATCACTGTTTCAGCCATAAGTAACAATACATTTTCATATGTTGCAAACAAACACTAGAAAATATACATCTTGAGTCTACTTTGAATTAAATATTTAAGAACTAGAGGTTTTTGTAGAAATTAAAATAATGTATAAGTTAACTAATGACAGTGAGAAAGTTGTATTAATTATAACTGTTTTAATTCTATCTTTTCTGGCTTCATGTTGCCTGTTTGATCTCATTACTTTCTGCCTTTCTTTTTACTTTCATCTTGCCTTCATTCCTTCCTTTATCTCCAATTTCAGTGATGAGTACTGAACCTCAGCCCATGTACTTTCTAGGCAAACCCTCTACCCTCTGCTCTGCTGTGCTCTGCTCTGCAGTGCTCTGCTATGCTGTGCTCTATTGTGCTGTGCTGTGCTGTGCTCTGCTGTGCTCTGTTCTGTGTTGTGCTGTGCTCTGCTCTGCTGTGCTCTGCTCTGCGGTGCTCTGCTCTGCTATGCTGTGCTCTATTGTGCTGTGCTCTGCTGTGCTGTGATCTGCTGTGCTCTGCTGTGCTGTGCTCTGTTCTGCTGTGCTGTGTCTGCTGTGCTGTGCTCTGCTCTGTTGTGCTGTGCTCTGCTGTGCTGTGTTCTGCTGTGCTGTGCTGTGCTCTGTGGTGTTCTGTTCTGCTATGCTGTGCTCTGTTGTGCTGTGCTCTACTGTGCTCTGCTGTGCGCTGCTCTGCTCTGTTGTGCTATGCTCTGTTGTGCTGTGCTCTGCTGTGCTGTGCTCTGTTGTGCTGTGCTCTGCTCTGCTATGATTTGCTCTGCTGTGCTCTGTTCTGCTGTGCTGTGCTCTGCTCTGCTTTGCTCTGCTCTTTCATACTCCATTCTTCTCCACTCTTCTCTATTCTACTCTCCTCCACTCTATTCTGATTTTCTCGGCTCTCTTAACTCTGTCCAGACACTCTTGGTAATAACTTGAAATTCTGAGAAGGAAAATCTTGTTTACTTAAAATTTTAAAGCACACAAAGTCCCTGTCTTGGAATTTTAGGAAAAAAAATCATTGAATAGAAAATTTTGCGCTAGGACTTTGGAAATAAAAGCATGCTCATGGCAAGCTCTTTCATCGTATATAAAGAGAATTCATGAAAGCATAAATAGCCAACAGAATAAAGCTTAACGTAGAAGTTACTCTGATATGTGATCATACCTACTTGATAACACTTTCACCCACAGAGTATCTTGAGTCATATGTCACCTGCTTTTCATTCTTGCTATAGTGCCACATTCTCAGTAGGGCATTTTTCAAGTGAGACCTGGCAGCCCATGCCTGGTCCCATGTCACAGCACACTGTATCATTCTCCTTTCCTATTTTTCTTCATAGTTTATCACCTTAAAATACTCTATATATCTATTGTGTGTATGTAAATATATTTGTCTATTTTTAGTCTTCTGTGCATGTGTCATGTGCATGAATATGTTTGTTTGTGCATGTGAGTATGGTTTCACATGTATAATTAGACATGTTTAAAGATCAGATGTCAATGTCTGGTGTTGTTCCTTGATTTTCATCTCATTTTAAGTCAGTGCCTTATTTTTCCTCTGTGTATGCCAGTTAAACATGCTACATGTAACTAGCTAGTTGCCTCATGAATTCCCAGAGATTCCTGAGTGCCTGCCTTCCAGATTGTTGTAGGAACATTGACAATGCAGGTGCTTATTACTATGCAGGTCCTTACAATGCAGGTCCTTAGAGTTCAAAGTCAAGTTCTCACTCTTGCATGACAAGTTTTGTATCCATACAGCTCTCTTTCCATGCATGTTTTCATTGTTTTTGCATGTTTCCTTCTACAAGAATGTGCATTTCCTAAAGGCACAGATCCATGTTTTCATTTCTTGCTATGTCTCTAAGGTAGAGCTGGACAGCTCTTAAAGAGACTTGGGTAACTTTTAAAATACTGAATGAACAAAGTACTAAAAACTGAATAAGCATACAAAATGAGGAAGGAGAGTCCCCGTTTCCATTTAAGAAGATCAGATTTTTTTCAGAGAGTCAATTATCTTCAAACATACACAATTATGGTGAAATAATATCATAAGAAAGGAAGATTACACTATCAGAAGCTCACACTCTGTTACCATAATAAACTCCCTTGCTATACAGGCATGGAACATGCTGAACAAAGGAGGACGTTATTTAAAAAAAAAAAAGTTGTAGTGAAAGACATACCAATCCTCAGAAAATCACAGAGAAGGCATGGTGGTGAATGCCAAGAATTCAACCACTCTCAAAACAGTGGCAAGCGTAACTCTCTGAGTTCTAGGCCTGTCTGATTACACAGTAAGTCCTGGGCCTGCTAGAATGACATAGTGAGTCTTCCTCCCACCCCAAACCCTACAGAGAGATAAAGAAAGAAAAGAACAAATAATATATGCTTCAGGTATTAAGGGATCTCTGATGGTGCTGAGAAGAAATGTTATATATGCTGAAATTTCCTCTAGAAGAGTTTTGAAGAGAATTCTAAACTCTTTCGTAATCTTCTCTTGGTTCCACAAGATTTCTCATGCGCATGCATTAGGGTCTCCTAGGGAAGAAAGCCTCCATCACAGAGTCTGAATCGCAATCTCTGTGATGATCATCAAAATCGGGAAGTTTTGGAGTTCTAGAAATTCACTTCAGTGATAAAAAGATATTATCATTTCAATAGATCAGGCAGAATTTCCACTTGATATTAACGTTAGAAGAAATTAACTTTGCAATCAACAATAATAATACAATGAACCTCTTTGAAGAATAAATCATGTTCCTAAGTTGAATGGGAGCATGAAGGTTTAGTCATGCCAAAGAGAACGATGCTTCTAGAGCCAACATATTCAGGAGCAATGCAGCTGACCTTTCTCAGTTACTCCCCAGTGGACAGATTTTGAGCATATTAGGTGATGCTGTATGACAAGTCCACACTGCCTTCAGCATTATCTAGCTCCCTCCCCCTAATAATGCACTTATAATAAGGAGTAGGATCCAAATTAAATAATGTCTGTTATTAGGTATTAACTGTAGAAAGCTAGAAATTGAGATATTAATCACACATTCAAATGAAACATTGTTTCTCCTCTATCAATAACCATTTGTAAGCAACCCCAAATTTAACATCTGGATGAGCAATTATAGAAGATTCAAAATGTCATTCAAATGGTGGATTTGGCTAATATTTCCATTACTCATATTGCCTTTTAAACAGGTAACTAGAGGAACCTGCTGTTCCCTTGCTCTGAACACAGCTTCTGACAATAAACTTCCCAGGGTGGAATAAAACTCCTCGGAATGATATCAAATCTTCCATCAAAGCACAGAAAGGGGGATGGAGTGGTGCTTCTGGGGTTTTCCTTGCAGATTTCTGGAATTGGATTCTTAGTACCCACATGACAACTCACTATTGTCTGTAATTCCAGTGAAAGTGGATCCAATGCCATCTTCTGGCCTTGGAAGGCATCAGGCATGAATGTGGCTTCTGGAGGCATCAGGCATGAATGTATTGCCCAGACTTACATGAAGACCAAACCTTCATACTTAGAAAAGGAAAATAAATAAATCTACAAAGAATTTTTAAAAATCCCCAGGAAGAGCAAACACATGCCATCATTATACCCTTGATTATTGATGATCTGAAATGCCCCCTTTCTCCTCAGTCATTGTTTCTTCCGTTTCTGTTATACTTCATAAGTAAAAGGCACTAAAACAATACTCTGTCCTCGGAAATTTCTCCCAATTTCCTGACACCTACTCTGCTTGCTTTCCAGTTAGTGATTTTGTTTTCTCATGGTCATGTAATAACAAATACCATCTTAGTTTTCAGAGTATAGTCAGCAATTGTACAGACTCACGATTTTGAGGGTGTAGCTTTGTAAGTGTTAAGACACTAGAAATATGCTTCATAGACTTGACAGAGCATGGTAGAGTTTTTATTAATAAACCAATATGTTTACACACTCAATATTATAGCCCGTGGTTCATACATTTAAGTGCACATGGAAAAAAGATGAGCTACTCATACATTTAGCATATGTTCATGAACCCAAACTAGTTTATTAATGTTTAGAAATTGTAGTCTACAAGTCTCTTAGAATCTTGACTCCTGAACCATGAAGAAATTCCTTAGGTAAATTATGTACTAAATTATGCATTGTAATCAGTAGCTTCAACTGAAACAATGAAATTGGTGCTTCTCTGGGAATAAGTACGTGAAGAGTCACTACTAGGGTTATAACAAGAATTATGAATACATAAAAAGTATGCATTTTATAAAAGGTAGAAATTGTCTGTTTTGTCGAATACTTTATGTGTATCAACCCTACAAAAAGCAAAATGCCTTTGCTCTGTACAAATGCCTCACCATGTACGATTTCCTGGGACAGGAAATGGAGAACAGGATGTACAATGAATCAATTACTTTCTTTTTAGTATGCTAAGGAATGTGAATTGTTTTCATTATAATTCTTTAATGTTTTAAAATTCATAGCAAAGAACAGATAATATTAAACTTTAGACTAATGGCTAAGGTCTTTATTTTGTTCTTATTCACAACAGCTTTTAAACAACACAAACGTTTACTCTAACAAAACTAGATGACCCTCCCTTTTGAGTTCACTTTGTATATTCATCTTCCATTTATTATCATCCAGCATCTTTAATTCCATATCAGTGCAACAGTGAATAATCACTGCCACCTATAGACAGATATTAGAGAAACAGCCAGTACCTAAGAAAAATGAGCATTTCAGAATTTAAATTAGAAATATTCTATTGAACTCCATCATAACAAACAGATATCCTATCTTATAGAGCACATATTTCAGCGGCACGCTTTTGCATGCTTTTGGCATGTTGCTTTGCTGCCTGATCAAATTGTTTATCCAGAAAGTCACGAATGCTACCTGTGAGATGAAAGAGGTATGCCTATTTATTTGTGTTCCACTGAAGTTGTAAAATACTAATTTTCCACGGAGTTGGAAACAAGTCAAGGTATTATATATAGTTTCCCAGTTTGTTCTCTAAAAGCTGTCTCCTAGAGTATTAAAGTAACAGGCTCTAACATCGATATGAGATTTTTTTTTCTTCCCCAATATAAACAAGGAAAATAGGTAAAGTTTTTATGGTTAAAAGAAAATAGAATACACAAAGTAATAAGCTAGTACTAAAGCTTTTTTGAAGTATTTCCTTATTCATCCAAAAGAAGTTGCACCCATGTACAACCTACAGATGTGAATGCTTGGCAGACCAGACAGATGTTCAAACTATGAAATACCATCATATGCAAGAATGGCATGTTTCTCTCTCATATACTCCACAGTCATTTCAAGACAAGAACTATTCTGTTATACATGGAAGTGAATGTAAATGTTTAGATTTATCCACACCAATTCACACTTTGTTAACTTCAACATTCTTCAGGCTTAACTTGGGTATTCAGTACCACATTCTTGCCTTTGGATCCTTTTGATCTGGGAGAAGTTGGCCTTGAGTTAAAATTCACATTCAGTAAGAACTGAGTGGTATAGGATCTGAGACTTTCATTTACTCTCGGAACCATAGAAACTTCTTTGAAAGTTGTTGCTACAGCAGGGTGAGATGACTATGCCTGCCTCCCCACAAAGCTGGTGAGGACAGTTAGTTCGCTGGAGGCTGATCAGAATTGCCCGTATGATACACATCCTACCCCTGTTATATACTGTGTTCTTTCCTTCTCAACACAAATTCAGAGAGCTAAAAGACATCCATAACCCAAACCCATACTTCCTATGTTTTAATTACATGTATGTTTTAAATTACATAACAGAGCATCAAATAAAGATTAGGTCTGATGGAAATGCACTTATTCTGAACAGAAGAACATTGATTTTATTACTCTAGATTATCCCATAGATAAATAGGGGTTTTGGGCTACTGAGAATATGCAAGGTAAGTATTCTACAATTGAGCTACAGTTCCAGCCTACCAAAGTTTCTCAACAATAAGTAAGGTTGCAGTACTAAGGTTAATGATGACGTCTAACTCCATGTAGGTGTTGAATGCAGTTCCAAATGGATGGTAGAAATAGTGGTTGTTCACCCTCAATAAGGCCCTGTAAGATGATATGATTGGGAAGGCCAAACTACCATGATATGCTCCAGGGATTATTAACTACTACATTCACAAAATATCTTCAGTGTACATTTTGTCCTGGAATCCCCAGATTCTGAAAATCCATCTTGGCTCTCTATTCCAAGCCTACTGTAGTACTGTAGGACATAAGATACAATAACTCTTTGATGAGCAGGGAATAATTCTTTACTTCATTTTCTTATTCCTTATTAAGTGAAAAATTTTGGGCCATTGCTCAAGATTCTTTCAACAAATAGATAAATTGTATCAATTTAGAGGTAAGGTACTGGGCATAAATTGAATATCTCTAATTTATGAGAATTTTAGAAGAATTATCTCTTAATGAATTTGGAGGTAGATAATTATTTAACTAGGGTTAGTCAAGATCAGACATGGGGTATGGGTAAACTAGGGTTTTGAAGGCACCTTTGACACTAGTACAACTCACTTATGAATTGAAGAAATAGCTAAGTTGCCCAATACAATTCTACAATTAGAAAATTCACTGACTTAATCAACCACAAACCTCTATCCATCATCACCTAGAATTTCTTTCAATAATTTATAAATTCATTTGCACATAGATACAGAAAAACTGTTAAGTAGACAGAAAGCATTTTACCTATTCTTAAATAAATGATATAATCCTATTACTTGAAGTTATAGAAATAAACTTATTTTCAAGGACTTCAATAAAAATGAATCAAAGAAATTTCAAATGTTTATTATGCTGAGAGTTCACATCACTGTATATTTCATACTACACAAATTTGAAATACTGAGGCTATAATTATACCCTGAAATATTTAAAATTCAAATAATTAAGTATACTTCTTATAAAAATACTATTCAAGTCCAACTGCTTTTTATTTAATCCATGAATCAAAATGATGAGAGGTAACAATATGGAAGAGCTATCTTGAATGGCTGGTAATTACAATTTTTTCAAAAATAATGAAACAAGAACCTTCTCATCTTTGCTAATGCATAAGAGATCAAATTTCAGCATAATCCCTAGCCACTATTGGAATGTTCTTAAAACATAATACAAGATGAGAGGTATAAAATTTGATACGTCCAAAGCACTTCAAGCCATCCTGGGTCATAAAAGGAAATCAGATGCCTCCACTTACAAGCAATTTTGACCCACAACAGCTGCTTCAAATTTACAGGTGGGAGAGATAAATCAATAAAGTAGGATTATTTTCTTTATCAAAGAAATGTATGCATTCTGAACAGACTAGTATACCTAATTTAATTTCACAATTTGGAAGAAAGAGAAGAAAGCCAACATTTCAAGACGTGCAACCATCATATTCACAATTTCCATAACAACACGAATCTTAAGACGTCGTAGAAGTTAGTAAATATTAACACGCAAACCAACTTATGGTGAGCAGTGCAGTTTATCTGGAAACACAATCATAGAGCATATGTTAGATGATGACACTGTTAGAAATGACTGCCATTTTTTGGAATGAAAGTATGATTTTGGCAACCCAAATATCGACCCTGAACAGCTGATGCCCAGAGTATTTTCAGTATGCACCAGGCCTTCAACATAAAGCTGCATCTATACAGAAATCAATCATGAATGCTGAATTAATGAATTAAAAGCAGCATGTAAAGAGAAGAGTGTATATTGTACCAGGTAAAGGAATGGAGCTTGAGTCCAAACACTGACTAGTTTTTTTTAATATTATAGTACATCAGATGAAATCTACAAAGGAGGAATTGATGTTTAAATCATATTTTCTCATCAGTTTGTTCAGCCATATTACCAAGTAACATGCAATTCTAGTCCCGTCATGTCTCAGAATTAATAGCCCAGGTTCTTAATTCTTCCCAAGGTTGACAAATTATTGTGTCTTATGGCCCCAGTCACACTTGATCATAAGTAGCGTCTCCAGACTAAGCTCTCTTTCCATCAAATTCAGCCTCAGTTTATTTGTCTAACATAAAATGCCAATAGGGCTTTGCTCTGCAATGAATCAAATGTTCTTCATTAATGAGTAAAATGTTTCATGTGTGGGAAATGATTCTTCAGGTCCCAGCTAAGTTTATGCGTTTAAACGCTTGGGGTAGCTAAGCTGTTACTTTATTTCCAGGATGAGTGTACAATGTTTCGGCAAGTGATATTAGGTTGCTTCCAAGTTCAAACTGAACACATTGCAGTATGTGCATATAAACATATATTTTCAAGGAGTCATAATAAACATATTTTTCTAAGGATTCTTAATTTGAGAATATCAGTTGTCGTATGCTATTGAATTCATAAACTTTCTTTTAGGCAGATTTTTAATGCTCTTCTAATCACTTTGATTTTATTACGTGTGTGCTCACACGTGCGTGTGTGTGTATGTGTGCTGGTGCCAGAAAAGAAGATGAAGTCCCTTTGATTAACAGGTATCAAGAACTGCCCAATGTGGGTACTGGTCTCTGAATTCCTGTCCTCATTATAGGGCAGCAAACCCTCTTAAGCTTCAGATACAGGACCATTTTTTTTCTGTCCACTTTTTAAATTTCTACAGTTTAAGGTTCTGGCTCAGTGTCAATTAAAGTCTATATCAATATGTAAAATTGTAGAACTGAGAGTTTGAGATTATTTTATAAACATTGGATGTGTTTCATCCAAGGCACAGCATTTGGCATTAAAGATACAGTCATTAAGCAGATCAAAAGACTTTTTTTCAAGACCTGTAAGGTGTTGTTTATTACAGTTTTCTTTTCCAACTCTAGTTTTTAAAGAAATACTATTAACATATGCATTTGCACATATATTTATTTAAGTTACACTTAAATATTAAAAGGTGTTCTTTGATCTTTTATTGCTGCCATTAAATCTCTAGCCTCACGCATGCTAATCAAGTTCTCTGCTGCCGAGCCACATCTCCAGCCCTGCATCATTGGTTTCATGTCCCTCAATAGTCTCAAAAGAGTACAATATATCTTCGGATCTTGAGAAAATCTCTTTCATTATAAGCTTAGTTCATTGCAAAATGAAATATAACTTATTCTCCTCTGTTTTCCTCCCTCCCTCAGTAGTCACTTCTCCCCAAACTGCAATGAGACATATGGACGAAGATAACATGATGAAGCCCATTACTTTGTCTGCAAATCTAATAAGTTAATTGAAAATGTAGTTGCACAATCTTGCAAAGCCTAGACATCACTAATTATAATGGCAGCTGGGAATTGTACTGAAGGTGTGGAAGGTGACATTACAAAAGGTGACAAAACATGCTCACGCCCTCTGAAATACCACAAAACAGTGCCTGAGACTGC
>LOEQ01005958.1:53872-97709 GCA_001685075.1 Bramus lutescens | reverse complement strand
TCCATTGTATACTTTTAGCTCCTTTGTCGAAAATCAGGTGTTCATAGGTTTGTGAGTTAATATCTGTGTCGTCTATTTGATTCCATTTGTTGACTTCTCTGTTTTTATACCAATATCAAGTTGTTTTCATTGCTGTATCTCTGTAATAGAGTTTGAAGTCAGGGATGGTAATGCTTCCAGAAGATCATTTATTGTATAAGATTGTTTTGACAATCCTGGGTTTTTTGTTGTTCCATATTAAGTTGATTATTGTTCTCTCAAGGTCTGTGAAGAATTTTGTTGGGATTTTAATGGGGATTTAGTTGAATTTATTGATTGCCATTGGTAGAATTGCCATTTTTACTCTGTTGATCTTACCCATCCAAGAGCATGGGAGATCCTTCTATTTTCTGGTATTCTCTTCAATTTCTTTCTTCAATGCCTTAAAGTTCTTGTCAAATAGATCTTTCCCTTCCTTGGTTAGATTTACCCCAAGGTACTTTATGCTATTTGTTGATATTGTAAAAGATGAAGGTCCTCTGAATTTGCTCTCTGCTTCACTATCCTTTGTGTATAGGAGGGCTACTGATTTGTTTTTGAGTTGGTCTTGTAACCTGCCACATCACTGAAGATCGTTTCAGATGTAGAAGTTCCTTGGTAGAGTTTTTGGGGTCACTAATGTATAATATCATATCATCTGCAAATAACAAAAGTTTGTATTCTTACTTGGTGAATCAAATCCCCTTGATCTCCTTAAGTTGTTTTATTGCTATTTTTAGAACTTCAAGCACTATGTTGAAGAGATATGGTGAGAATTGACAGGCTTGACTTGTTCTTGATTTTAGTGGAATGGATTTGAGTTTCTCTCCATTTAATTTGATATTAGCTNTGCCAGAATTTTATTGAGAATTTTTGCATCAATGTTCATGAGTAAGATTGGTCTGTAATTCTCTTTCTTGTTTGTGTCTTTGTGTGGTTTCAAAATCAGGGTGACTATAGCATCATAAAAAGAATTTGGAAATGACTTTTCTTATTCTACTATGTCAAACACATTAAAGAGTATGGGTATCAGGTCTTCTTAGAAGTTCTTATAAAATTGTGCATTAAAACCATCATGTCCTGGGCTTTTTTTTTGGTTGGGATTTGTTTTATGACAGCTTTTATTTCCTCATGACTTATAGGTCTATTTAAATTGTTCACCTGGTCTTGATTTTATTTTGGTAAATGGTATTTTTTCTGAAAACAAGTCCATTTCTGTCTATACACATATAAACTTAAACACACCTTAAAAACACATAAAGTCAAAAGCTGTTATGTTTCTAAATGTATGAGTTTTGGAGTAATTATACTCTTTCAAATATGTAGATGAATTGACTTCAATTCAGAAAATGCATTTAAAATCATACATCTCTTTCATTTACTGACTGTGATTACTGCACAAAGACCAAAAGAGTATAATAATAATCTCATCTGCTGAGAGCCATATTGATCAAATGCACAAAAAGTTTCAGCTTGAAAGTAAGAATGGAGAGATGCTTAGGAGCTCAATCAACCTAAAACAAAATTACATAAAGGTAAAAAAATGATATACAGGAAGATAGTATAGTTTTGCAAAGACATTTGAAAAATGAAAGTGTCAGACAGATGAGCTGTTTAGAATTTTGAAAAGACTGGTCTAAAATCAAAACGTCATCTTATCTGTGCTTTGTTGTCTAGAAACACAAGAATCCTGTTTTCAAGAAGAGGGTAACCTGTGTTAGGTCAAAAGATATGTCGCTTAATTTAGTTAGTTAGTGAGATCCGAGTGCTTGTAATCTTTGTGGACTTGCATTGTGTTAAAAATGAATAAGGCAAAGTTCCTGTCTCTAGGAACATGTAGTACTATGGAAGTGATTACCAAAAAATAGCATCTTCTTCATAAACGTATTGAATCAGAAATTTATATATAGGAAGCACCAGGTGTGGAATGCTCATGTACTAACTGGGCAAATTCACTGGCAAGACTGTACCTAGCTAAGGAGTGGCAAGCTGTTTTCTAAAGAATATCCAAGTTCTGATGATCTGTAACAAGGACAATCGCTTTGTATCACAAAATGAATATAAAATGGTGAAGATTGTGATATTAATTTCAGTTGTGGATATATTCATAAGGGTTATTTATGTCATAAAACGATCTTAAGTATAGGATTAATACATAGGAAAACTGGACTTAAGTGTAAGTCAGCAGTTGAGAGTGCCTACTGCTCTTACAGCAGACTTGAATTAAAATTTCAGCACCCAGATCTGGCATCTCACAGACTCAGGAAAACCCACCTCCAGGAAATCTGACACCCTCCACAGATTAACCAAAGCATCTTCACTCACATAATGTAATTAAACACACTTAAATGAAAACAAGTAAAGTTTTCAAAACAAAAGAATATGAAACCATTTTATAATTCCAAGGATGCTTCTAGATGTGATACAAAATATCATTAGTGGAAGAAGCATGCAACTTTTCCTATGAATCCAATGAAAATGAAGCAATCAAAATCACCTTGATAGAAAGAAAATAGAAAAAGTTCCTCTGGATATTGTTGAAGAGGCTTTTGTGTTTGATTAATTGGATCTGAGAGGTTAATACAAAAGCAAATATATTTCATTAAAAGAGAAGGAATCTAAAAACAATAACAAAAATAAAAAAATATGTAATCACATAATTTTTAGCTTTCCATGCCCATCAGCATTTGGTGGATATATTCAATTATTAATCTTTATGTGCCTTTTTCTAAGTTAGTGTATTCTGTTTAGGTTTCAGGCGTTAATCTCAAAACTTCATAAATTGCTTTCATTTTATCAGTCAACCATCTAGGGACTTGATCGACATATTTATTTCAGGGATTTTTGGCCAAAACATTGAAGAAGCACTTGATTTAGAGTCTTAAATATGAGAGTGAGGAGATCACATGAGCACACTAAGCTTTCACAGAAGCTCTCTCCCAGCATATGGATTGGACAGGCCCCAAAACAGAGAAGTACTTTTGGGTCTAGTTTTCAAAGTTAATCACAGATTTAAGCATATCTAAATGACTAGAATTTAGTTACTTGACAATATTTTCAGAGACCCTCCTCAGTGAGACCTTACGTTAGTACACTTACATTTTTCCTACCACAAAAATAACTTCAGAATAATTTTATATATTTATATGAGTGCATATATATGTATAAATATGTGCGTTCATGTGTGTGTTTGAGTGTGTGTTTGTGTGTGTCTGCGTGTAGTAATATATATATTACTCTGGGACCAAATATGAATACCTACATTTCACATATTAAATTCGCTTCACATATTTCATAAAATCATTCTCTCAAATAAGGGCCAAGGCTTTATTGAATAAACCAGGTCAATTGGACATCCATAGGCAAAAACAAAGCAAAGTGAAACTTTCTCATTTTACACTTCATAATATAAGTTAAAAAAATCTTTGAAATACCCCAAGCAAACTTTCTACACTCCACAAAAGAAAGAATCAGAGGAAAAGTACCATTTGTTAGCAGGTAAAGTGGAATGTTATATGAGGCTGCTTGTTTCTTCCTGTCTGCTCAGCCCCAAAATAACCACAGAGAAATTGTATTACTTAATCCACAATTTGGCAAGCTCTTACATCTTAATTTAACACATTTCTATTAATCTGTGTATCACCATGTTGCTGTGGTTTACTGGCAAATTCTAGCATGTCTGTTCCTTGCAGTACTACACGATGTCTCTGACTCTGCCTTCTTTCTCCCAGCATTCAGTTTAGTTTTCTCTGTCTACCTCTATTCTGCCCTGCCTGGCACAAGACAGATTCTTTATTAACCAATGGTATTCACAGCATAGAGAGAAGAATCCCATATCACCAGAAAAGTAGGTAAAATTATGTATCTATCATTGGGAAACATTAGAAAGTTTATGGAAGTACTAAGAAGTTTTCATTTATTGTAAACAGTAAGTGGTTGAAAAGATAAGTAAACATATATAAGGGTTACAAAACAAGAAATCAATGGTAAACTGATACTAATGAGAAAAGATTCATATTCCTTTGAAACATAGCACAACTTTCCCTTTGCTTTGAGCATACTGAAAATCCTTGGATGGGTGATGGAAATACTTGATGCAAGTTCTTCATATGGTTTGATGACTGCATGATTAATTTACTTTGTTATTTTGTTAATTTTCTTCTTTATTTTATTATTTATTAGAACATTTTGATATATAGGCATGCAATTGTACATGAGTATGTCTTACTTTATTGTTTTGAGTCATGAATATTTCATATAGATATCAAATCAGGTCTACTAGTATCAGAATTTTAATATTTCTATATGGTAAGGAAACAAATAACTATCTTGTAACTGTCTTGAAAATTATGATTGTTTTATTAAATAATACATGCATGGTATAAAATTTGTGCTAGTATTAACAAGTTTAAACAACAGAACCCTAACTCCTATGTCACTGTAGTTTTGTCCCATGACAAATATCTCCCCATTTTCCCTTTATTTTCTCTGTACTTGACAATCAAATATTTTATCCCAATTTTGATAAGATCAATATATTTAGATCCACATGGGATTTAAATATAAGAAATTATTGGCTGTCTACAGCATGTCAAATAGCTCCATCATTTATCCAAATCCTAGAAAATTTATCAGTTTTATACATCTTTTATTCTTGTGAAACCTTCTGATATGTAATCTTAAAAAATTCCTACAACTTACATTCAATTATATCTATTGAACAGCATAACTTTAATCTGTTTGTGGGGCTGGAGGGGCAGGGCATGTAAGTATGTATATGTATTTATGTGAGTGTGCTAGCATATGAGTAATATTATATATGAGATATTATATCAGTGTGTTCTATGTGTGTGAATGTATGCATATAGTGTGTTTATATGTACATCAGCTCTTTTATTGTTTTATTGATCCATGATTTTTATAACTTGTTTTGTCATTAGTCTTACAATGCAAAACACACACACACACACACTAACATTTTCCTTGCCTGATAAGTGTGCAATAACTTTGATGGGTAGTCCCATGCAAAAGTAATGAAAATACATTTTATGCCCACTTAAGATCTATGAGTTCATGTACATTCTAAACAACCAGTCCATTGATTTAAATATTTTATTATATGTCTTAACTTGTAGGTCAAAGGGAATACTGTTCATGTACATTAATAATCTCTGGTATGATCTCCACAGGCACTCTAATTGTTCATTTTGAACTTTGCAGGACCAGACTCATTCTGTCATGGTCAGACACATGAGGTTTTTGTATTTGTATGACGTCTAACTGAGTACATATTTCATTCATATTTTAGTGCAGAATTAAATTCTTGGACTCTTCATTTATGTCTAATTTATGCCTATCACTCTACTGTTTCACAATTTTCTACTGATGTGTAAATTTATTTTAAGTTTATAACCTTAAAGAGAAAAAAGGTTTTCTTACCCAGGCACTCATTTCTAGTCATGAAAATTGTTTTGTAGGTTAAAACATTCATTTTTATAACAGTTTATTTATTTTAAATATTTATTTTTAAGCATGTATAGTTGTGGGATGTGTGTACATGAGTGCAGGTGCCTAAAAAGACCAGAAGAGAGTGTGGATGTCCTGAAGCTAGATTTATAAGTTGTAATGAGAGATACTCGGGTTTTTTTGTGTGTGTTAGAGTGTTGGGTAACAGTTTCCTCTGAGGTTGAAACATTCCAAACTGTAAGCAAGCTCCTTAATCATGAAGGTATACAACTCAAAATAGCTTCGGAAGTCCCTGAAACTAACTAAATACATTATACCCCTCCCTGACCAATTACGCAATAAATGATGAGTGTTCTTTTGAGATTAAGCAAAGCAAAGCTTTTGTGAAGAAGACTCCAAGAGCAGATCTGCTGACTGGAAGAAGTTTACATCAATTGACACAGCTGAAAAGGGTGCTCTCCAGCCTACTGAGTTGTTTGAAGGCTGTGCACTATATTCCAAGTTCTCAGCTTTGATGAGTTGTCACTTGTGCTGGGGGAAGCTTTGACAATGCAGCAATCTTTGAGCGATTTCTGCTCCCATAAGTATCCACTCACCAATGTTCTTTTTTTTTAAAGTCCAATACTCAGGTGTTCTTTTATGGATAGGCAGAGAGAGCACGCAGAGCCAACTGTTTGGGAGATGCCTGTAAAGTTTAACACTTTACTCTCGAAGGACCCTCTGCATCTGACTTTTCTCAAAGTATTCCATGTTTCTAGCCAACACAAGTATCTAACAGGATGAGGTGAATTGAACTTTTGTCAACTAGAACTTTATGTGTTCCCTACCACAGGCCTAAGGGGAGCAAGCAGACAGAAAATGGTCAGGTGAATCATTTGTTACTATGAAGCTGGGTTGATCTACATGATTGAATAATGAGACGCAGAAAGTTTTAAACCCTTACGCTACTTCAACTTTAGGAAGGGGGAGAGATTTGGGGAGTTTTGGACAACTGTATAAAGAAAAGAGAAGGATGACTGCACTGAGGTAGACTGTGAAATTGTAAATGTCCACCGTGGAATGACGATTAGGAACAGACAAAGAGAAAGAAGCTTTGCCAGGCCCGGTCTCCAATTCAAGAGGGTGTCAAGGACTGGGCCTTTTTTATTTTTTAATTCTGGCCACCAATGTTCTTGTAAGTAACCCTGATAACACTCACTGGCTCACCAAATTAGACATTGGTGATGTCTGTACTTTATCCTGTCATGGACTTCCTATCTGGGAAGTAAAAATGTGTGGTGAATCTCCCCAGGAAATGTTTTGTCACACAACAGCAGCGTGGTGCTGGAGAGTGAGTCTAACTTGGCAGCATATATTTTTCACTGCTGAACCATCTTCTATGCGCTATATTAACCATTTAACTACAATTTTATTTGATAGAAAAGAAAGAATACTAAACTCAAATAAAACTAATAGTTAATGGTTTTAAAGCAATTAATATTTATATGACATGATGCTGTACACATCCTTTGAATTCATCATTAACTCATTAGAACATCAAGTGAAGTGTTTATCATTTGCCAGTTTTTTCAAGGCTAGAACCAGAGGCTTACAAATCCTGAATAATTTGGTCCTGACTTACAGTTAATAAACAGCAAGTGATCAGAAGGAAGACTGACTTTTAGGAATATTCTCTGATCTGTTCAACAGATTACTGTTTTAACCTGGGCCTTTCACTTAAGTATGTGATTTGCTTCGACAGTTTTTAGATATTTCAATCAACAGTCACTTATCCCATTGTGTGGAAAACAAGGAAAGCACATCCCAACCCCCAAAACTACACTTACAGATGTCAGAGCAGAAAAGTGAAGCAGATGTTCAAGAGTCACCATTTTAGTGAACTGTGAGGATCACTGTAGACTTCTTTCTTCAAGAAAATCAGAGAAAAGTTCTTTGCTGATAAAATTGAAGAGTATGTGTAAAACTAAAAATAAAATAAAATTACAGACAAAGGAGTACCTTATTTCCTTAACCACCTTTAACAGTATTTATTCTACCTTTGTTAATTTTGCTAAACTAGCTAAAAGATGGCTGTCTCGATATAATTGTAATAGCCAGGAGATGTATGAAATCACAAAAGACATCCTGCAAACAGCACTTGTCTCAGCTGCTTTCCATGCATCACTGATACTCAGTGTAATTTAGTGATTTAAACCAGATGTTTCTTCCCACTTGTAAAATCATATTAAAGAAGGGATAATGTACAACATTAATCATGTCATTTGCCTTTAAAAACCATAAGGGATTCTTCTAAGTAATCAAAGGCACTAAACAATCTGAAAACATAAATGTCATTAAAAAAATAAGTGAAATTATCACATGGGTCAACAGTTCAATTAGAAAAGATAAGCTTTATCAACATCTGTAATTTGGAGGATGAAGAGATCAGGTAACTTCATCTATAAAGAAGCTGGAGGAAATGTTCAGGTAATAGAATCAAAGCAAAAGGTTTGGGAATGGAGTTTAAAGTCTCAAATGCTTTAGCTTATAACTTACATATTCAAAACAGATCTCAGGGGATCATTTTGTGATACAAATCAATCACTAGCAAATGTTCATTGAAATACATTTTGTATAACTCGTCCACATGTGTTAACTAATTCTCATTTTTCCCAATCCAATGGAGGAAAGATATGCCTATAATTATACAAACTTTTAGGATGCAATGCTCAGATTACAGTGGGACCTTACAGAAGAACTGGTATTTAAGCTCAAAAATTATAAAACTTAATAGGTGCCTCAAGAGTTTGATATTCTTTTGGATTTTCTGGATTGTAGAAGTGTGGGATCTTGTTACATGTAACTCAGGAATAAATTAGGACCCTATAAAAGTAGAGTATTAGCCAATATTCTATGAGTATTAGATTAACAAACAAATTCTTTCAAATATAGCATGACATTTGAGAGGTGAGCATAGAGATACTCATGATGGGACCGATCGTACTGTATGTCTAGGGAAGGGGATTTTCAACTTCAAGAAACATGAACAAATACTTGCTTCCACCTTAGCTACAAACAGTTTTTATGACTGTCACCTGAGCCACTTAATGAAATTTAGATTTCTATGAAAATGAGAGTTCCCTGTCTATAAGCATAATAATTGTAGATTTAATTTTTTCCCAGGATTTAATAATGAATGAAAAACAGGTAAGTAGCATGCCAGAGAAAGACGAGAGTTGAGAAAAAAAATCTTTGTTATCTGAAAGAATATTCTAGTGAGGAAAGCCAGAATTCTAGAGGTGATTCTAAAATGCAGCAATTATTCTGGTAATTAGGTAGATAAGAAAATTATAGAAACTCAGAAAGAAAAATAATACAGAGTGACTTTGAGCTTATCATTTTGGCCCCTTTGTTGAAACTTGATAGTATCACTTACAATGAAGTTCTGATAGGCCATACACATGTGAGGTAGGGAAAACAGATTTTACAGAATGTGTAAATCATGCGTCTGAGGAATTATTCTTTTCTGTTACTTTTTGAGATACTCTGAGACATGTGGAAAACGAGTGTAAAGGCCTAGTAGTTAACTGTGGCATTCAAATAACTGAAACAGAAAAACTAGGACTTCAGTCTTTGGACATGGTTGTTTGTTATTTCCTAATAATTCACATTCCCTCCAGGAGGATATATGACTGAGGAAGTAGATAAACCTTAATCACAAGAATCATGAAGGTCTTGAAACTTACAGAACTTGATTGATAGCCTTCCATAAGACGACATAGCTAATAAAAATTACCGGGCAAAATGATAATAAATAAACAAGGCAGCAACCTTCAGAAGCAGATTCCTGTGTAATGTGCCTTCAAAGTTCCCTTTTTATATTTTGCACTACAGCCTTACAGTGAAAGTTTGTGCATGCCAAGAGACGTTTTTCTTCATCACTTTTTCCTTTTATATCTGCTTGGTGACATGCAGGTAGACACACCCAAGAGTGTGCCTATTCTTTCTTTTTAAACAATGAGCATTAACTGAGTATTCTCAATAATGTACTACTTAAGTTGAGAGGGACAGCATATCTGAATATGTACAGGTTCCTTGAATGAAGTTTCCATATGTCTTTTTTTAGAGATATTACTTTGAATTTAACTTCTTGTACTACTTGCCTGGTGCTGGCAATACACCTGTTTCCATTCCCAGACTTTGCTGTCTAGATATGTATCTGCTAATATGTGAAACTATTGCTTCATTTATTAGAGAAGAATCCTCCCATCACAGTTGCCTGGCAGTGGTGAAAAGAGCTCTAAGGATGGAACTTTCAAGAGGCATCATCTTTTCTAGAGTGGTGTTCTTGATGATACAGTTGCTTTTTCATCATCATCCTTCTAAAAGTAAACCCTTCACCATATTCTTTTCATTTACCCCAATATACTAAGCTAGACTTAGGTAGAATTGTGCCTTTGGTACATTGTCAGATTTTTATCTGGGATACATATACAATTTATTGTTCATGCCTCCTAAGGAAATACCGTAGCACGCTTTAAGAAAAGCCAAATAAAAAATATTGTCAGTCTACTCAGAAGAAAATGGAAACCCCCAAAACCTACATTGTTGAGTATTTTGAGTATTAGGAAAATCAACTCTTATTTGTTTAGAAAAACAAATCAACTGATTAAAACTTGTCACAGTCAAAATAAATATTTTTCATGTTTTACAAAATATAATTCCTTTTCTTTCATTTTACAAGAACTGTCACCTCTCAGGGCCAAACTTAACAAAAGTAAATAAAAGAAAGTCATCATCATATTAGGGGGAGAGGTTTCAGGAAACTGATTGTGCAGTTTTCATCACTTGCCATTATCAGAGACCTGAATAGCAGAAGCTGCCAGGTGGCAATATAAAAGCCCAACAGACACGAAAAAAAAAGTCTTATGCAGAGAGCCAAAAAAGTTTAAATCTCAGGCAGTCTTCCCTTTGCTTTGCTGGTTTATAAAAGAAAGGTAAAGAGGAGAGGAAGAAATCTAAGCAAGTATCATTTTCTCTAATAGAGATGTATACGAGAGAAAGAAGAATGAGTAAGGAGAGCCAGCAGAACGCATAATGGGTTTCTGTTCCTACCAGTTAACTGTATTTGTTTTCTTGTATACTTTTGTGTGTTTTGGAGTGGGGGATGTCTTTGTGACAGTGTTTTATTAGCACAGGGTAGCCTAAAACTTGCTATATAGATGGGACTGGTCTTGAAATAATTTTCTCCCTCTCTTCTTCCCGAAGCAGGATTGCACTTATGGTTCCTACAGATATTCACATTCCATTTCCCCAGTCACCTCCTCTCCTAGCTCTCAGCTGCTTGTTTCTAGCCCCCCTTCTCTTTGGACTTGCCCACTTTGATTCAGGTCCTGCTTAATTTCAATAATCATCTCAGGCCCTGAAGCTCCCCGAGATAATGACCTTTTAGCCTGGATTAAACAATGTACTTGTTTTCTCTTGTAGTTCAATTTAATGCCCTCTGGTTTAGTTCAAAACCAGTTTTTTTTTTCCATATGGTCTTGGGTAAGATATCTTATTTGATTTTGACACCACTTCCACTGTTCCTTTGTACCTCCTCTCTACCATGCTGCAAAGTGACACCATTTATTCTAACATCTCCTAGAAGATTTATTATTTATCAATTTAGATTAACACATGATTACAGGTTTCAAAGATAGCTTGGTCACATATTGAGTTCCAGTACAACTAAGGATACATAATGAAACAATTTCTCAAAAAAAAAAACAATAGAGAGAGAATGAGAGAGAGATAGAGACAGAGAGACAGAGAGAGAGACAGAGAGAGATATCTTCCTATAGTAGTCAAAACTTTCAGTGGTCTAGACATAGACTTTTAAGGGAAGGCCTGGACTGCCTTCTATTAATAGCCTATGGTATGAGTAACTATGGGATTCTCAAGTTCTCCAGCAGGCAGGCATTGTTAGACAACCCATCCCCACAGTATAAGCCACCTTAACTAACACAGACACACACACACACACACACACACACACACGTATCTATACACATATTCTCTTGGTTCTATCTCACTGAGATCCATAATTAACACATAGCATCTCATCACAAACCAATCAACCAGTCAATCTTGTAAGATACAAGCATAGATGCAACTGTGTTATAAAGACATGATGAACAAATTTTCATGCAGGTATATGTCTTTTCTAAGGCTGTAAAACATTCTGAAGCTGTTATTTTCATAGTTTCAGCACTTGCTAAGACCAGTTACTGTGGGACTTTATACCTTATCTTAGAAACTGCTCAATCTACAGTTCAGAAAAGGTGGACTTTTATTTACATATTCCTGTTGTCTGCTGTGAATTTAATTTTTATTCCCTAATGCCCTACTTTGATGGCTGCACAAGTTTTTTCATGTTTCATTCTTCAGGTCTTTTAATCAAATCTGTTTAACTACAAAATTATGAAAGTCCTTAAGTATTAGAATTAAATATCTGACTTTATTCTTCATATTGCCTTATAACTTGAGCATATATGTCAGCATCCAGCATTGATCGGCTCCATTTGAAATGTGGAATTTTGTTGCCCAAGTCCATTCTTGATATTATATGCTTTAATGATACCCTTGATGACCTCTTGCCTCCAATGACTTGTTGACAGAGGTTTCTGTCCCACCTGGTCCTGCAGTCATTCAATCCCAAAGAAATACACAGAGGTCTGCATTAATTATAAACAGGTTGGCCTATTAGCTCAGGCTTCTTATTAACTCTTACATATTACATCTTAACCCATAATTCTTATCTGTGTTAGTCATTTGGCTTAGCATCTTTTATCAGTGAGGCATTATCATCTTGTTTCTTCTGGGTTAAAGCTGCAGACTAACCTTTTCTCTACCCAGAATTCTCATGTTCCCATTGCCCCATCTCTTCTTTCTGCCTGGTTACTGGCCAATCAGAGTTTCAATAAAAATAATACAAGTGACAGAATAAAAGGACATTGTTCCAAAGAACTTCCCCCCTCTTTTTAAAACAAGAATTCTGAATATAATATCCTTTGTTCAGCATTTTGTCCAGACCATTATCCATAACATCTTGCAACCAACACTCTAAACAAAGATAAATATCCATAATCCATTTTTAGGAATGTGAGCATAGTTTTCAAGGCTACTTCCTGTTCATTGAGGGCACTGATAATCTTATGGGGACTTAAAAAATGAGAATTATGGTGAGCTTCTGGCTGGAGTATGTTGTGAGACGTGATCATCTCAACCAGAAGTCTTGAGGCTGGTCTGGATATAGAACTCAGATGTCTGGGACATTCACTCCTATCGGAGATTTGTCAGGGGGTTTTCCTTTATTAGACCTTATTTTCTTAATCCAGAATGAATACACAACTTCTAATTTCCTGTGGAAACAAAAGCAAAACTTCTTCTCCAAAGTAACATATCTTTTGACTTCAATTTTGAAGCAAAACGTTTTCAAAATATATATTTTGAATTAATTCAGCAGCATTTATAATCAAATGTCTTTTATCAGCAGTTGCTCCTCCTTCAGCAAACAATTCAAAGACAACACAATAGCATACAGTATCCAGACTGTCTGTGTATTTTCTATCTTTACATGGCTTTATTTAAACTCTATTTCTTTTTTATTTTTAATATTTTTTGAGACTAGGTTTCTCTGTGTATCTTTGGCTGTCCTGGCACTCACTCTGTAGACCAGGTTGTCTTTGAACTCACAGAGATCCATCTGCCTCTGGCTCCCAAGTGTTAGGATTAATGGTGTATGCCACCATACTTAACTACTCTCTTTCCTTTTAATTTTAAAGACTTTATCCTTTTTCTTTTCTTTACCAAGCCTAAATATATTTTTAAATACACTGTAAACCATTTATAGGTTTTATTCATCTGAATCTGTCTTTACTGTATATCTCTCTTCTGATCACATGAGTCTTTAATTTGCTAAGCCGTATGGCTAGAATTAAATCTCTGGCTTTGATGGCTGGATCCACCCCATTCCTTAGCTTTCTGAGAGTCTAGCCTCATGTTGGAGGCATTGGCCAGAGACATGTTTATTGCCACCAATCTATGGAGTTTAATGGTTCCTGCCACAACCAAGAAGCGTGTGGTTGGCTATTAGTCAACACCATTTAAGTGTATTGTGTCTGCACCTCTTAAAAGAGCTGCAAGTTTATGCTTCTAAAGCTGATCCAAGAAGCCTCTCTTAAATGAGATGCACTTACCTCTAGCAAACAGAGCTCACCTGAGAAAATGCTACCAAGAAGCCATGCATAACTCTGTTCTTTTTTGTCTATAATTATTTCCCAAACTCTCTCAGGTTTTACGTTTGTTTAGCCATTCACATTGGCATAATTTGTTAACAGAGGTTTCTGTCCCATCTGTCTGTGCAGCCATTCAGTCCAAAAGAAATACACAGACATTTACATTAATTATAAATTGGTTGGCCTATTAGCTCAGGCTTCTTATTAACTCTTATATCTTACATATTAACCCATAATTCTTGTCTGTGTTAGCCATATGGCTCTATTCCTTTTTATCAGTGAGGCATTCTCATCTTGCTTTTTCTGTGTCTGTGTTATGGCTGCAGACCGACCTTTCCTCTTCTAAGAATTCTTCTCTTCTCATCTCCCTGCCTCTACTTCCTGTCTGGTTGCCCCACTTCCTGCTTCTCTACTGGCCAGTCAGCAGTTTTATTAAAAATAATACAAGTGACAGGATAAAAGAGCATTGTCCCTCAACAATCCCTTGGTCTTCAAACACTCAACTTTGTCTTCCATACCTTTTCAATATCTTTATGTACACAAAATCAAATATACCTCACTTACATTAAAATTTATTGGAATGTAAAGGTTGTATAGGATTCTTTGTATAAATAAGATAGTATTAATCTCCACAATCTTATGCTGCCATAACAAAATATAAGAGATTATTTGCCTTAAATAGCAAACATAATTTCCAACTATTTTGAAAATAAAAAGCTCCACATTCAAGGAATCTGCATGACTTCACTTTGGTAAGGGATTTCTTGGTGGTTGTAGACATTGGCTTGAATACTCCAAAGAGAGATGAAGTCTCTGTTGTCTCCTATTAAAAATACCTTATGTTATTCTTAAGTTTCTGAATGCATAACATATAAAAAACAAGTTCTTCCTTTGAGTCCCCATTAGATTTAGAATATGGTGGGGACATAATTTGCCATTTCTACTATTTATAACATGTTACAATAATTTAACTCTCTTGCCAGTGAGATAGATCAGCAGGTACTCACCTAAATATGTGAACTTGATGGGTTCCACATGATGAATAAAAAAGCAACTACTGCAAATTATTTTCTGACTTACGCATGTGTACTATAACACATGTGTTCACACACATGAAATACATTAAATAATAAACTTTTTAAAAATCCAAGCTTTATATTAATCCTAAAGGTCATTCATATCTGAATAAACTATGATACAGCTCCTTAATTTGCTTTTTGATACTTTCTTAAATATTCTTTGATTCTTTCCATAGAAGATTTATGTATTATTCATGAATAATTCATTATTTGTGAAAATTTTCTAGTCTCCACCAATATGACAACAATTAAATTGGGTGAGGGTAAGAATCTCCACATAAATATCCCCACTGCAAATGTTTCTATTTCTTCACTTCCCCCTGCAAAATAAACTTGATATAATCCATGCATGCAAATTTCTTCTTTATTTTAAAATTTTTGGTGTCTTATTTAGGGTTTCTATTGTGAAGAGACATCACGACCATGGCAGCACTAATTAAGAAAGAAGCATTTAATTGGGAATAGCTTACATTTCAGAGGTTTAATCCATTGTTGCCATGGCAGGAACCATGGAAGCTTGCAAGCAGACATGATGCTGGAGATGGAACTAAGCATTTTGCATTTGGATTGACAGGTAGCAGAAACAGAGAGTGACCCTGGGCATGTCTTGAAGATCTAAAACCTTAAAACCTCCTCCCTAACAGGGGACATATTTCCTCCAGTGATATCACACTTACTCCAACAAGGCCACCTCTTCAAATAGCATCACTTTCAATAAACCTATGGTGGTAATTTTCATTCAAATTACAGCACTTGGAGTATTTCATTCATTAAATGATCATCTGGCCTATGAGATGAAGGTTTCTTGTAAATACAGTAGGTTGTACTAAATAAACATCTAATACTAACTGTAGAAATAAATGCAGTTAGTTAGAAAGGGCAGAGCTTCATTCTTTCTTGTTCAGTCTTAGCAACTTAGTGGTGGTGAATAGGTTCTAAATAGGTAATCTTTACTTTTTGGCAAGAGGCTGATTGTTCATTTTCTGGCCGCCTAGAATCCTGAAATAATCACTCATAAATTGTATTATTTAAATCACTGTTTGGTCAATCACTTAAACTTGATTGCTTTACTTAAACATCAAGCTGGCTCTTACATCTAGAATTAACATATTCCCATTATTTTATATTTTACCCACAAGGCTCTTGGCATACCAGAAAGATTCTACATTGCAGCTTGTGTATTTCCCCTCTGGTAGCTCCATGGCCTCTCACTGACTCTGCTTTCTTTCTCCCAGCATTCATTTTAGTTTTCCCCGCCTACCTCTATTCTGCCCTGCCAGGCCCAAGACAGATTCTTTATTAACCAATGGGAGTCACTGCATACAGAGGGGAATCCCACATCATTTCCTAAATTGGTTAAAGTTCAGAAATACCAGATCTGAGCTGAGAGAAATAGTTTAGCCATTTAAGGTGCTTTTTGAAAATACTAGTTTTACTCTGACCTCCATGTGGCATACCCACATCCACACACATACCACATATAATTAATAAACAAATATAATAAAATTAACAATATTAGAAATATTTGTACAGGGTGGTCTTAAGAAGCTTTAATGCTAATGGGATTGTTTGTCTAATTTAACATTAGGAATGTGCCTTCCTACCATTTTCATTGGTGTGTGTTTTGCATAAAGCCACATTTAGCTGAGGAGGCAGGCTGGACAAAATTCTCCCACTTCAGTTTCATCACTGGGAACTCACCTTTTATGGCAGCCACAGCACACTATCTTTTCCTAGATATTATAAGTCATTAGCTGTTTTATTTTTTCTTTTCCTTAGTGTCATCAATGCCTCAACCACCATTCCTTGTGTTATGTTTCTTTTGAATCTATTACATACTTATTTTGAGGCTATTCCAATCTTAATTACAGACATAAACACATAACTCTTTTTTTTTGGTCTAAAGTGGTTTATATAAACTGGTGTTATGTGCCAAACTACATTAAAGAAAATGGATTTAGAAGAGTGAATTCAATGATAAACAAAGAAGAATTTTTATCCTGAATTTGATGTGATTCTATATATTAAATTAAAATAAAATTGCATATGAATTTTTCTTTGACTTTTGTTTTGTATCTATGTTATTACAGTAACTGAAGATTTAATATTTTAACATAATATAGATATGTTGAGTTTCACATAATATAAATGCCACAGTTATTCATAAAATAGTCTGGGTAAGTAGTCTGCTAATATTACACTCAAAGGGGTAAAAACAAAGTATGATGCTATTTATGTTAATTTTCTTAAATTTTATTGCATTTCTACTACAGAGTTCACTAAAGTCTAGGTTCCCATTTGTTAGAATATATGGTCCTTTGAACAAAATACCCAACATCTTGTTAACTGTGTCAACTTGTAAGATTCCATCAGAAATGGGCTGTTGACTGCTACTTTTCTCTCACAGGATGGGGATAGTGATGACTACAAGGGCTTTACCTGAGATTACAGCTGCTCCTTGCAGCTATTTGTGTATATTTGATCTTAATTGTACATGGCCTCCTATATAAGAAGGTTCTTGAGTATATAGGCTGGGGAAGGTTAACTGAATAGACTCTGTCTATGAGACTTTAGTCAAGTCTTCATACTAGATGAAGGCTTTTCAGTGCTTTTGAAGTTCTTTCTGGTCTGGTCAGTAACCACTTCCCCATGCCTATTAGAAATCACAACGAACTCAGTCACCTCCTAAGGGGTCAACTTTGGTGGAATCTGATTCATCGTTGGAACAATATATTTAGATAATATATGTTTATATCTCTCCAGGAAAGGAATTCTAAAATAATATAAACTGCTCATTCCTAATGAGTAGGACAATGACTCTCAGTTAGGATTTCTATTCTGCAATGAAATACCATAAGCAAAAGCAAGTTGGGGAAAGAAGGGCTTATTTGTCTTTCATTTCCCATGCTGCTTTTCATTATTGAAGAAAATCAGGATAGGAATTCAAACAAGTCAGGATCCTGGAGGCCAGAATTTATGCAGAATCTGTAGGGGTGGAGGGTGCTGCTTATAGGCTTGCATCATATGGCTTTCTCAGCATGCTTTCTTATAGAACCCAGGAGGATCAGCCCAATAGGCTGCCCTCTCAACTGATCACTAGTTTAAAAAATGCCTTTCAGCTGGATCTCATGAAGGCATTTCCTCAGCTAAGGCTCCTTTGTCTCTGATAACTATAGTTTGTGTCAAGATGGCAGGCAAAACCTGTCAGTACTGCCTCAATCAAAGTATGTACTTATATGGATGATTCTTAGGAGACGAAGAGATGAAATGATGGGCATCACATTTATTAATAGCTTTGATTAACACTTTGCAATTGACTGAATGACTAAAATAGCCAATTATTTTATGGTGTGTTTTTTCTGTTTAATTTTGAGATTACATTAATGAAGCACAGTACCAAACTGACCAGAGACAGCATATCTATCAAGGACAATTCTGTTACCCAAAATCATTCTTCAGTTATTTTTTCTCAATAAAACAAAACTAAACTTACCAACAAATGGGGTTGCTAAAAATACTCGAGCTATATTTGATTCAGACATAATTAATGAATTTATAATTTGTAATGCTATTTATACATCTGCCATGAGGCCTCATTATCCACAAGCTTACCATGCAAAAGCTGCTTGGAGAACCTTATTGGTTTTCATGTGAGGTTCCCTTTGAGGTCTCACGGGGACTACCCAGGGAATTTTCAGAATTTCTCCAGAACCCTACTTAGTCCCATTATTTAAAAAATGAAATCCAGGTAGAATCTATTTCTCTTTCCTTGGCACAGTATCCAAAGAAAACTTTTCTTTCAGTATGCATTAAACTTTGTATGTGTAACAGAATATTACGCTGTATAATATATCTGAAGAATATATCATTTTTACTTATTATTTATTCCTCTATGATAATTGAAAAATAAAAATATTGAAACCAATTTTTATCGTACCATTTCTGAGGACCAAAGGATAGTGCTTATGTATAATCTCCAGCTCTCTAGTCTATTACTTGGCAAGTATGATTTCATTTTTATTCTGGCATGATAAACATATCTGTCATAGTTAGCTTTGACTGTCAATTTGATACAGCCTAGAGTCATCTGAGAAAGCACTCCTATTTGATACCTTGTCCAGATCAGAATGACTTGTAGCATGTATGTGTGTCACGGGGATGTCATGGTTACCAGGTTGTGCAGCAAGGGCCAGTTCACTATGTGTGACATTATTCCCTGGGAAGGTCATGCTGGGTTATGTAAGAAAGTCAGCAAAGCATGGCCCTGTAAGAAACCAGCAAGTCACTCTTCTCCAAGGGTGCTTGCTTTGAGCCCCTGCCTAAGATTATGTCCTCTAAATGATGAAAAGTGCCGTCTACAGTGAAATAAACCCTTTATTCCCTTAAGCTGATTTTTATCAGAGTGTCTTATTACAGCAGCTTGATGAACCTCAAACAAGGTATTTTAGGGCTTGAGTTTTCAGTAGAATTCCTCCTGATTGACTCATCTTAATAACTACCATGTTCAGACAAATCACAATGTCTTGTTACTTTTACTATTTTCCCTAAATATTCGAGTTATTTTGCGTCTCTTTATGTGATTACTAGAGAGAAGAAATTTCTCTTAGAGTAAACTTTAGGAATAAAACTAGCTTCTTATAATAATGACTGACCCCTCCTTGTATGTAAAAAAAATCCTCTTTTTCTGTCAGCAATATCTCTTCTGCAGGATGCAAGACACAACTTTGATAGACATATATATTAGAGAGTGTAAATAGTATAAATCCAAATATATATGAATGAGCAAAAGACATCAAACAGTGAGAGTGTGTTCCTTAGAGTATTAATAGAGTTTTTAGTGTCATGAACTGTATGCACAAAACTTAACTCTTACTTCAAGAAAGATAATAACAGTTTAAGTCAATTTGTCTTAGGGATTCTATTGCTCTGACGAAATATGATAACCAAAGCAACCATTACAAAGGAAAAAATTTAATTAGGGCTGGATTACAGGTCAGAGTTTTAGTCCATTATTGTGTTGGAGGGAAACATGGGGGCATGTAGGCAGACATGGTGCTGGAGAGACAACAGAGTTCTACATTTTGATCCACAGGCAACAGAAGGAGACTGTGTGCCACATTGAGCATAGCTTAATCATATGAGACCTCAAAATCCACCCACAGTGACACACTTCCTTCAATAAGGACACAATTCCTAATAGTGTCGCTTCCTATGGGCCATGAATTCAAATACATGAGTCTATAGGGGCCATTCCTATTCAAACCTCTACAACAGATATGAGTGGCTATAGCCTTTGAAGAGTCCTTGAGTTGTCTGTTTGTACAATCCTAAAGGTTTCCCTAATGGGCATAAATATACTATCTCATATCTAAAGGAGGGCAACAAACAACTGGTAAAGAAGTAAAGATGACACAAGACAATGTGACTCTAGACTTGTAACCTTCCAACCTTTCCATAGTTGTTAAATTCTAATCCACTTCAGTGAGTAGCTTCCTTCTGAGAACTTACTTCACAGCATTCGTGTTTAGCTTTAGTTACTAAGACTTGGTTATATTGGATTTCTCACCTAAATATATTTCCACAAAATTCCTTATTAAGTATTGCAAATTATACAATACTTGGAGGTTGGAACTTTTTGTCACTTTCCTTTAATAATAAATAATTAAATGTAGTAGAAATTAATATAAGATAGTATTTACAACTTAGGATACAATAGTTAATTATGAATTAAGGAAGCAGAGAAAGATTATAAACACATGTATTAATAATATCTGTGAGATTTTAGTAGACAGATAGTAATAATAACATATCCTGAAAATGTGTAGGATGACAAAAATAATCTCATAATTTTTCTACTGATAAATATTNTATATGTGCAGCCTGTATTATAGGTGCTAGGTAATCATCATAATTAATGATATGGGTAATAGGCAAGACTAATAAGTAAAAAATAAATAAATATATTAGTATTATCTATGATTTAGATGGTAGAGTGATGTGATGGCATTGATGTACTTTAGAGATAGTTATCCTGATGGAGAGGCAAGGAACTCTGCTGTAGAAATCACCCTGGAAAAGATATATTTTATTCATAGAAACCAAGTACCTATGTCACTAAAAAATATGATAGTCATGCTGGAATTTTAATGTATGAAAACCACAGATCTGCACTTCCAGCTTCCTGAAAATTGTTAAACAGTCTTCACACTTGGAATCAAGTCTAATTTCAGGATTCTTACAAGTTACTCTGTAGCTTTGTACTCTCTATGTCCCAGTTCTGTTCTGAAAACTTCTTTTTGTTTCAATTAAGACTTTACCCCAGCCCCTGGCACCCTATATCCAAAGAGTCTGGAATGTTTGGGTGCAAAGTTCCATTCCAAGCCTCCTCCCCTGGGAGTTGCCTCAGTCCAGACACCATCTTCAAGAAAGCCCACGAAAGAGTGATCTCTCCTGAGAGAGGCTCAAGACCACTCCCACCAGGTATTTAAACTGCTACCTCAGAGAACAAACATGTAGTTTCATGTCTTCCTTCCCCAACTTCTCCGTGAGGGCCTGGAATATCACAAGGGAATGCTGGCATCCATTAAACCTGGGCTTTTTCTAACTCAGTTTGATTTGGTCTGATTCAGATTTTTGCATCAGCAGAGAGGTTTATTGGGACACAGAAACTTTTCACTATTATTTAACTCATAATGAATTTTCAAGGAGCCTCTATACGTTTGCATGAGCAAGCTGAGATCAAGGGACAAAGTATCCAAGTCACCCACACAATGATCTGTAGAATTGGGGCTAAATTCAAACAGTTCAGTATAAACACACACACACACACACACACACACACACACACACTATTTCCATGTAGAATAAATATAAAGAGATAAAAAATATAACATGAGATCCTTAAAGTGCTTGGGTCCCAGAATCTCATCTGAGAAGTTATGAAGTAAGTCTAAGAAGGGTTGACTCCCTTCTCCCCTATATGTGTATGTGAAAGAAAGTTATCTTTGGCACACACTGGGGAAAGCTTGTGGCATCTTGTCAGCACTAGAATGTCAGTATGAATGGCATCAGAGCTTATGATGTAAGTATCCTGGAATGGAGCTAGAGATTTTTCTTTGGATATTTACAGAACATTCTTAAGGTCATAAACATTAATATATCTTCATATATATTGTAAATATAGATACCAAGTAAGGAAAAAATTATAAATGCACAAATATATGCAACACAAATTGTTAGGGAAATGGTGATTTAATATTTTTAATTTTTATATGTGTTTGGATATTGTGCCCACACATGTTTGTGTATCATGTGTGAGCAGCATTCACTGGTCAGAAAAGGGACAAACCTTTAACTGGAGTTGTGGACAGTTTTGAGCTGCCATATGGATGCTGGGGACCAAATCGAGTTCCTCTGGAAAAGCATCCTGTGATTTTTTTTAACTAACTAACTAGCTATCTACAAAGTTCCAGAAATGATGATTTAAAGAGAACAGGGATAAAGAAAACAAATAAATGAAAAAGAAAACCAAAGTAATAGTGGTGGAAATAAAAAAGAAAAGGCAAAATTTCATTTGTTTCAAAGCTTGGATGGAAGTGATCTATTTATGATACCATTGGTGGAGAAGTAGCTCATCAGGTAAGCATGCTTGTTGCTTATGCAGAGGATCACAGTTTGGCTCTCAGAAACCCATATCAGACAGTTCATGTCCTGGGGATGCTATGTCCTCTGCTGGACTCCCTAGGCACCAGACTCTGTTGGCATATGTTCAGCCAGACTCACACACATAAACATTTTTTTTAAATAGATAAAATAAAAAGAAATGAACCAAACCATTTATTCAAAAACATATTTAAATTTCAATGGAATTAATGAAGTATATAAATAAACCCTGAAAATTTCAGACTTTGGAACTAAAAGTCTTCCATGAGGCAAAGGACACCATTAATAGAATAGTATGACAGCCTACAGAATGAGAAAATTTTTCACCAACTCCACATCTAACAGAGGACCAATTTTCAAAATATATAAAGAAAAGAAGAAAGTAGACAACAGCAAACAAAACAATCCAATTAAAAATGTGGTACATATTGAAACAAAGAATCTTTCAATAGAAGAGTCTCAAGTCACTGAGAAACAAAATGTATTAAATATCCTTAATCAAGAAAATTCAAATCCAAACTACTTTGAATTCTATCTTAAACCTGTCAGAATGCCTAAAATTAATAACACAACTGGCAGCTCATGCTCGTGAGGATGTGGAACAAGGGGAATACGCCTCCATTGTTGGTGGAAGTACAAATTTGTACAGCCACTATGCAAATCAATATGGCAGTTTCTCAGATAATTGGGAAATGATTTACTTGGAACTCTTGGAAATATATCAAAAAAAACCCCACTTCATTCTATTACAAGGACACTTGCCTAACTATGTTTATTGAGGCTTTGTTAAAGCCAGAAAGTAGAAAAGACCTAGATATTTATTCCTCAACTGAAGAATAAGTGAAGAAATTTTGATACATTTACATAGTGGCATAGTACTCAACTGTAAAAATGCTGGTATCAGAAAATTTTAAGGGAAATGGATGTAACTAAAAAAAAATCCTGAGTAAGGCAACCAAAATCCAGAAAGACAAATATGGTATGTGCTCCATTATAGGTGGATATTAATTAGTATGTAAAGGATAATCAAGCTACAACTCACAGACCTAGAGATACTAAGTAACAAGGAGGGTTGTAGGTGGGAAGCATGGACACTCTGGGAAGGCAAAATCAAATAGATTTTGTGGGTGGACTGGAGGTAGGTTGGGATGGAAACAGAAGAGATAAGGTAGGGAAGGAAGGGCTAGAGATATTACAGTGAGAGACTGCTGGAATTGGAGGTACTTGTGAGGGATGGAGCCATATATGATCCTAGCACAGTAGAAAGTTCCTAGAATTTAAGAGGATAAACATAGTTGAATATGCAGCCTGAGCTAGCAACATTTTGAAGCCAGGCAAGGTTTCCAAGGCATCTACAAAACATTCTACCTACAACCTGTCCTTGCCTGAAAGATGTGTTGAGGCAATAATGACATAGAACTTGTGGAAATGGCCAACTAATGACTTGTTTAACTTGAAGCTCATACCATGAGAAGGAGCTCATACCTGACTCTTCCTGGAGGAGCAGGATAGAGATTGGATAGCCCAGAGACCTAGAATTGAAACAAATCCAACTGGCAAAGAAAAAATAAATCAATAAAATAATTCCTAATGATATTCTGCTATACCCATAGATTGGTATCAATTTGAGAGGCTTCCTCCCACAGCTGATGAGACCAGATTCAGAGTTCCATACCAAACATTAGGCATACCTTGGGGAACCCAAAAGAGGAATGCAGTGTTGTAAGGAGCGCTGCTTGTTTGTTTTCCATCTGCCCAGACTCTTGAAATAATCACACAGAAACCATATTATTTAAATTACTGCTTAGCCCATTAGCTTTAGCTTCTTATTTACTAACTCTTATATCTTAGTTTAATGCATGTCCATTAATCTGTGCATCACCACAAGATCATAGCCCACCAGCAACGTTTCGGCACATCTGTCTCCAGCAGCTGCTCCATGGCTTTTTCTTGAATCCACCTTCCTTCTCCCAGCATTCAGTTTAGTTTTCCTCTCCTAGCCATACTCTACCCTATCAAGCCAAGCCAACATCTTTATTCACCAATGGTTACTCACAGCATACAGAAGGGAATCTCACATCAGAGCAGGAAAGATTGTAGGAGCCAGAGTGGTTGAGGTCATCACTTACAGATCCCATAGAATCAACTAAGGAGTGTTCATAGAAGCTAATAACCTTGGGCAACAGTCATGGAGTCTGCACCAGTCTATGCTAGATGTTATGTATACATGCTGTGGTTGTTTAGCTTGGGTATTTTGTGGGAGTCTTAACAGTGGGAGTGGAGTGTCACTGATTCTTTTGACTGCTCTTAGGATACTTTTCCTCCTACTGGCTTGTCTTGGACAGCCTTGATCTGAGGGTATGGGCCTAATCTTATTGAACATTGTTATTCCATGCCCAGTTGATACCTACAAGAGGCCTGCCTGATCTTTTATGAAGGGAAACTAAGGAGCAGTGGATTTGGGGAGAGTGGAGATGGGGGCATTAGAAGGAGAAACTGGTCAAATAAGCTTTTAAACATAATAAAATATATTTAATATTTACAGATGATTGCAGAAAACCGATTACAAAATCATACCTATAAATGTAAACTCTGTTGTCGGAGGTTTCTGTCCTGCCCAGTTCCCACAATCATCATTAAGTCCCAAAAATCACACAGAGATCTACATTAACTATAAACTGATTGGCCCATTAGCTCAGGCTTCTTATTAACTTATACAATTCATGTTAGCCTGTTGTTCTTGTCTATGTTAGCCACATGACTCAGTACCTTTTACAGTGAGGTAGTCACATCTTGCTTCTTTTGTGTTTGGGCCAGGACTGCAGAGGAATGGGCTTCCTTCTTCCCAGAATTCTTTTGTTCTCATTGACTTGTCTCTATTTCCTGTCTGGTTGTCCTGCCTATACTGCCCGCCTGGCTACTGGCCCATCAGCTTTTATTTAAAATATAATGGACAGAATACAGATTGTAATCCCACACCAAAACTTTTTCAAGATAAATTTAAATCTAAATCTACTTAAATCAAATCTTAAAATTGTATTAATTCATTTATTTTTGAATACTTATTTTTTCTTTAATAATGTGAATGTGAATGTGTCTCTGGGTGGTTATATGAACTAAATGCAGTAACTGTGGCCAGAGAGGACATCAGAGATCCTAGATTTGAAGTTTCAAGAAGATGGGAACCATCAGAATTGGAGACTGAGAAGTGAACTCAGATTTCCCAAAATAGCAGGACATGCTATTAACGACTGCACCAACTCTCTAGCCCAATAATAAATTTTTGTTGTGAACGGATAGAAATATTTTTTTCAACTATAAGATGTAATTAAATATAATCAAGGTAAAGATTAATTGAAAAAATAAAGTGAATGTCTGCCAATTAAAACTTTACCAAATTAATGAATATATCACTTTGTCATCCAAAATATGTGAAGTGCAAAATCTTGTGAATTCTTTTCCTTAATTATTTTAATTCTTTTCTCTCTGGTTTCTGTTTCTTCTTCTGTTTCCAAGAGAGAGACAGAAAGGCAGAGAGAGAGAGAGACAGAGACAGAGAGAGAGACAGAGACAGAAAGAGAGAGAAAGAGAGAGAGACAGAGAGAGAGAAGGAAAGGGCTTAAGATTGAAAAGGTAGGGAGATGGGAAGTATCCTGAAGGAGTTGCTTTAGGTAAAGCCATGATGGGAATACAATGCCTGAAATTATTTCTCAAAATTTTTATAATTTGCAAATTGGAATAACCTGTTTACTCAAGTCCTTTCATTGGTTTTGTTTAATGGATACCATTTTCTATATTTTAAAAATTGCTCTCAACTTTGTCATGGTCACCTCAGTTTTCCTAGCTTTAATTTTCTATACCTGTGTAGAATTTAAAAATATTTGCCTCTGAGATTCAGATATCATAGATACTATAGAGTGACTTATATAAATACATTACTTATCTCTATGAATTATTTTGGAATTTTTTAGATAATTTAAGATAATGATAAGTTTATATTGAGTTATAATAAATAAGTGAAAATTTAATTCACTTTCTACCAAAGGCAACATCTCACAAAGGTGATAAGTATCATAACCAAAAATTACAATGTAAACAGTTCAGGATATTTTTCCTCTAAGAAATATTCATGCAACCTCTTTGTTTTTGTACTATGTGCACGTTTCCATATTACATGCACACAGGTGCACATATGGAATCCCAAGGGCTACATCTATTGTGTTGTTTGCATGTCTATATGTTATACGTGCACATGTGAGATGGTACAGGTGCACACGTGTGTATGCACAATCCATGATTGACATCAAGTATGTTCATTTGCTCCCCACCATTGTCGCTAAAGCAGAGTGCCTCTCAGCAGAGTTTATGGATTGTGCTGATCAAGTTGTTCACTTTGCCCCTGAGACTTCTTGGGTCTACCTCCTTAGCACTGGGATACTGTGCACAGCTTTGCCTGGCAGGCATCTCCATGGATGGTGGGGATTTGAATCCCCATCCTCATTTTTCTGTTCCAAGGACTTTATTTACTGAGATTTCCCATGCCTCTATGTGATGTAGGATTTTCCTCTGTATTCTGTGAATACCATTGGCTAATAAAGAAACTGTTTTGAACTTGAAGCACAACAGGGCAGAATGGAGCAAGGTAGGGAAAACTAAACTGAATTCTGGGAGAAAGAAGGCAGAGTCAGGAGACATTTTGTATTCCCACCAGAGACAAATGCCAGACAAAACTTTATCCAGTAAGCCACAGTCACATGGCAATACACAGATTAATAGAGATGGGTTAAATTAAGATATAAAGTTAGCCTAAAATACGCTTGAGCTATTGACCAAACAGTATTGCAAATACTATGATTTTTGAGTGATTATTTCAGGGCTGAGCATTCAGGAACAAACAAGCATCCTGCTACAACAAATTGATGTCCAACATGTGCTAGCTAAATATTCATTTGCATTGGTATGGATCTTGGTCTATTGACACATATTCCTTCTCATGATTAATGTGTTATGACTGCATTGTTCATTTAAAAATGTAATGTATAATTTAAAAACATATGTTAATAGAGAGTCATCTATAATAGTCAAGTTTGTAGTCACGTTTGTTAGGTTTTCTAGCTATGTAGAGATATATTTCAGTTAGATAGGTATTCTTCATATCTTTCAGAGACCTTCACAATAAGGCATTTAACATTTTTTAAAAACTTAGAACTTTTCATGACAGTGAGATACATCTGTTCCTTGCACCACCAATAACGCCAAGAGAAAGATAGATGTCAAAGAGGCGCCTTATGGAGTTTGCTAGCCATTTGGGAAAAAAACAAAAAAAAATACTCCTGGTGAGACTGCTTAATGTTGTGCTGCATAAACTGGACATGCAGGACACACAGAAAAATGACTGCTAAACTTATCTAAAGGTGAGAGGATCTTTTGGGGTTCCTGCTTCATGAAACAATCTGCTAGAAAATGTACAGGATATAAAAAAGTGACTAACAAACTGCCAATATAAGTGGACATGTCTTAAAATTTCCTGCTTTGTGAAAAAGTCTGCTAGATACTATGGGCCTGTAGGCTAAATATGGATGCCACAATGGTACAAAAAAACCTTGGGTGACTGTCCAGATAGCAAGATGCCTCTGTCAATTCTAGAGTTTTGAAAGTTATTTACAATGTACTTCCTGTTAACTTAGTAATATTATCGTTCTGTGGGTCTTCAATAAAGTTAAAAAGATAGATATAGTTATCGCTTTCCTTAGTTAGAATAAAAAATAAAGTAGATATAAATATTGTACATGCAATTCTTGGTTGATACCTGTCTTGTTTTGTAATTTTATTGTGTTAAAGTTAAAACCTTCCTTTCTTTTTAAACAAAAGAGAGGAGGTGTTGTAGGTTTCCCCTGTGTATGCTATGAATATCATTAGTTAATAAACTACTTTGAGCCTAAAGCATAGCAGGGCAGAAAAGAGCAAGTTGGGAAAACTAAATTGAATACTGGGAGAAAGAAGGCAGAGTCAGGAGATGCCATGTAGCCCCACCAGAGACAAATGACAGATAAAACTTCATCTGGTAAGCCACAGCCATGTGGCAATACACAGATTAATAGAGATGGGTTAAGTTAAGATATAAGAGTTAGCCAAAACTTGCGCTTAAGCTATGGGACAAACAGTATTGCAAATATTATGGTTTCAGAGTGATTATTTTGGGGCTGAGCAGCCAGGAACAAGCAAGCAGCCTCCTACAACATCTATGTTCCCCTTCTTATAAGCATAAGCATAGCTCATCTATCCAGTTGTCGCTATCATTTGGTGATCATTAATCCATCTTCTATTATGCTTAGCATGTGTCATAATAATCCGTCTCTATAAGGGTATATTTTTAATCCCTCTACCCTTTCTTTACTTATTGCTTTTCCCTGTTATGGGCATATTGCAGCTTATTGCTTCATTGCTTGGCTGAAGAGCATTAGATTGCTCTAAATTTGGATTCCTAATCAGTAAAGGTTTGTCATTCACAGTTGTTTGAATGGAATCCTGCTGTATACAATCTCATAAATTGAATTCTTTCACTAAACATTCAGTCTTTGACAAGTATTTAAGACTGTTGAATGGATCAATCAACCATCACTAAGTTATGTGATTAGAACAATTAATTTCTTTAACAAATCACCCAGTGTATAACAGGGATGTTCCAAGATTAGAGCTACTTGAAATGAAATAAATATTCATTTATAGGTTTGAATGTGAACAATGATTGTCATTTCTTTGGTATTAACCCAAAATACAATTTAAATCAAATTGTAAAGAATGTGCTTAGTTATCACCAAATAACTTCTAGAGCTACATTCATTCTATACTCAAATTAGCAGTAACTGAGTGATTCTACCCATCTTATACCTTCAGTATCAAGTATAAACATTATTTTTTCATTTTTAAGATATTTGTTTATTTTTATTTGAGATATATGCATTTTGCCTACATGTATGTTCATGTATAAGTGCATGCCTGATACCAGGAGAGGCCAGAAAATTATGTTGTGTCCTTTTAAAATGGAGTTAAGGAGGGTTATTAGCCACCATGTAGATGTTGGAAACTGAACATGAGTCTTCCACAAGATCTGCAAGTACTCTTAACCATGTAGCCATTTGTGAAGCCCCTCATTATTTTTAAATCTTATCCCTTCTGATGGATGTACGATAATATTCCCTCATGCCTTGAACTTCACTTAGTTCAGTGGTTAAATCTTTAGTGCCTTGTGCGGTCACTATCTATATGTCTTGCACAGAAAAAAATGTATATTATTTTCTCCATTTTCTGATTGGAATTTCTATATTTAATAATTAAACTTTAAGATTTTTTTTAATTCCATAGTTACTAATCCTTTGTTGGGTGAAAAGATTGCAATTTTTTCTCTAAGCTTGTGACTTTTCCTCTTACACAGTTTATAATTTGTGGGCATTCCAATTAATGAGTTTTTTGAAATTTACTTGCTGTAAAGTGTAAGGGTTTTTGTAACCTCTGTATCAAAAACAAAAATGGAAATTTTGCCCAGGTTATTTTGTCCACTTTAGTTAAAGATTTGCATTCATACTTTAAAATCAAATTTTACTGCATTTGTTTATTAACCTTTGTGGGAGTGTGGAGATGAAAAATGCTCTGCTGCATGTATGTGAGAGTTGGTTCTCTTCTTCTATAGTGTGCGTCCTGGGATCTGACTCAGATCATCAGGCTTCTCTGCTTCACCTTTACCTGTCATGCTGTCTCCCTGACTCCTGCATGTTCTTTTTCTTTTCTTTTTATTGTTTTTTTTTAAAAACAATCTTTTTTATTTTACCTACTAGTCCCTGTTTCCTCCCCCTCCATTCCTCCTGCTCCCCCAAATTTGTTCCCCCATCCACTTTTCAGAGAGGGTGAGGCCTCCCATGGAAAGTCAACAAAGTCTGGCACATCACTTGAGGTAGAACAAAGGTTTTCCACCCTGTATCTAGATTGAACAGTGTATCCCTCCACAGGAAATGGGCTCCAAAACACCAGTTCATGCACTAATGATAAATACTGGTTCCACAATCAGTGGCCTCATAAACTGCCCAGGCCACACAACTGTTGCCCACGTTCAGAAGGCCTAGTTGGGTCCTATGCAGGTTGTCCAGCTCTCAGTCCAGAGTCAGTGAGCTCCCACTTGCTCTGGTATGTAGTTTCTGTTGGGTTACCCATCATGTTGTTGACCTCTTTGCTCATATTATTGCTCCTCCCTCTCTACAGCTTGACTACAAGAGCTCCGCCCAGTGCTTAGCTGTGGATCTCTGCATCTGCTTCCATCAGTAAGTGGATGATGGTTTTATGAAGACAATTAAAGTAGTCATAAATCTGCTTATAGGGGAAGGCCAGTTAAGACACATTCTCTCTTATTGCTTAGATTCTTAGCTGACATCATCCTTGTGGATTCCTGGGACTTCCCCTAGTGCCAGGTTTCTTCCTGCATCAATAGATTTCTTTTTCTGCTCTCCCTCTCTGTCCTTCCCCCAACTCAACCTTTCCAATTCCTCATGCATTTTGCATACTGTCCTACCCTGCTTTTGTGTGGTGAGCACATGATTGCTTCAGCAGCATCTGTTAAAACTGCTGGTTCCTTCTTCAGTGGACGTTGTGTTCTAGGAAAATGTCAGTGAGAACATTTTTAACCTCTGCTGTTGGACTTACTCTTCTATTTCATGACCACCATACATGTATATGATTGCTACATAATAATGTAGTTCGCTCCACAGGAACCCTGAATAAACCAAATAAATTCCTCACAAATCATTCTTCTTCAGCAATATTGTTAAGGTAGTCTAGAGCAAGTCCTTTCCCCCTGATTTTGTGAATTTGTGAACTCCTTACTATGTTGTCTTCCTGTGAAGATGCTTTGCTTTTAAAATTTGGATTCCAGTTCTTCTCAGCAGCATTTTAAGGTTTCAAGAAAACTGGTCTTTCAGATCTCTGTGATTTCAATCTGTGAATCCAACTGAATGAACTTTGTATATTTTTGCAAATTTTTGAAGATGCATATCAAGCAATCAATGGCAAGTCCATTATGTTAGATTTTGTAATTATCCTAGAGGTGATTTAGATGATTTTTAAGGGATAGTATTTGTAGACTATATAGAAATATGAAGCCAGGTTATATCAGAGATTTGAGCAATAATGTATGGATACCTGAAGGAGCTCTGGATCAAATTATTCATTACTGACATTTAGGGACAACTGTGCAGATACTATGCATGTTTTGTGGAACTTATATTTAAAGTGATTCATTTCTTTAAAGAAATTCAGTACCTTCTGTGTGACATGAGGTAGTCTGATTTTTTTTCTCAGTTTAAAATTATTTCCTTCTTCTCTAATATCTAAACTTTATATATGATATGGGATTCCATGCAATGTATCAATAAATATATACAAGTGTGGTGTTTAATATATTTGAGTTTATTTCCCACAGAATTCCCCAGTATTTTGTTGAGAATTTTTGTGTATAATAATAAGAGGTATTAGTTCACAGCTCTTTTAGCAGCTACTTTTTCTTGGTGTCCATCCTTTAAACTATCTAGCTTTCCAGATAATTGTAGTACTGCCTTCATTTAAAGAGTTTAGCCTTACTCTTTTTGACTATAGGAAGGAATATGTCATATTGAATATACTTTTCTAAACAGTTAATAAATTTTCCAGTGAAGTCATGAAATCCTGAATAATTTTGCTATATGAACTCTTAAATTATGAATCTAATGTCTTTAATTGTTTAACAAATTTAGATTACTTTTTCTTTCTTGATTTTTTGAGACAGAATCTCATTATATATGTGAGATTCACAACACATACACACACATGCATACATACATGACATAAAAATAACTATGTACACCTGACTGGTTTCAAACTGACAGATATTTGATTGCCTCTGCCTCCAGAGTACTGGAATTAAATTCATGTATCACCATGTCCCACTTGATTGTATTTTTAATGCTCACCCTATTTCTGACGAGTTGTTGAGTTGAGGGGCATAATGGGAAGTCTTGAAAGCTTTATGATGAGATGTGGATTCAGACCTACTGATTCTTCACGCTAGTTCATTGTATATTCTTGATTCCAATTTGTGTCAGTTTTACTGGAGACTTATTTTTAAAATTTCTTTATGTGTGTGCAAGTTAATGTGTGTGTGTGTGCATGCCCACATGCAAGGGCATGCACATGTACCCCAGCATATATATGTGCATAGCCATAAGACAAATGTTGAGGTTATTTCTCGGGTGATTCCTACCTTGTATTATGACCTGGGTTCTCTCAGTAGTGTGGGACTTGCTAAGTAGGTGATGCTGGCTGCCAGAAAGCCCTAGGGATCTGCCTTTCACAGATTTCCAAACACTGCAGGTACAAGTGCAGGTGACTATACATGACTTTTTAAATTATTGGTTCAGGGGCTCGCAATCAAAGCACTTTACCAGCTGAGATACCTTGTAAGGCCAGGAAGCTTATCAAATTTAGCATTTTTTGACAAGCAACAAACAAGCAAACATTAAATTTTATCAACCAATTTACTGTTTCAATTTATTTGAAACACATCTGGATCTTTATTATAACCTGGGATCCAATTTGTTTTCATGAACAAAAATACTAAATAGTAGAGAAGTTCCTTTCATAGTTAATGTGGAAACCCTACTGACAAAAAAGTGTATTTGCTCCCAGCCATTCAGTTCTATATTTCCATCTTCATGTTGACTTTTACATCACACCTGCTTCCATATGTGCTACTTTTATTTTCATGATGTTTTATATTTTCTTTGGGGGTTTTCATTAGCCCATGGATAATTGGCAACTGATCACATTTTCAAGACTATAGATGTCTCCAAATTTTTTTGTTATGGTTTCTAGTTGTGTTCTTTTTCAGAAGAGGCTGTATACAGTATTTTTCAATCCTTGTACCTTTTGCATTTGTTTTATGCCTACATTATATAGTCTAGTTAGTGAATATTCCATGGAACCTAGATATCTCTATTGTGGTGTTGTTAAATAAATTGCTGTAAAAATATCAAGTATGAAGGCATAAGTCATAAACAATCCCACACCGGTTCAGAATTATAATTAATAGAATAGTTATTTATTTAAAGGGGAAAACTCACAGATCACCGTCCTAGACCACAGCCCCCTGTGCAATCAGAAAAGGAGCCTAGTTGCCAGAAGCGGAGCCGGAAGCCAGAGAGCGAGCTGAGGGTAGTTGCTGCTTTTTTGGCATCTCAGCAGCTATCTGCTGAAGGAGCAGAAGGAGCTCGCACAACACAAGTAGACCTGTTGGGTGTACTGCTTAAAATGTTGATACCTTTGGAATAAATTTTAGCCTAAAATTTGAGCCATTACAGGGAAAAGGAATATGGAAAGTGGAGACTTGTTATATTTTTATTTCTTTCATTGTTTTCTTTTTAACTCTACCAATTTTTGTGCCTTGTATCTTGAAGTTCTGTTCTTCTGAACACACACATTTTGAATATGCTATCCTTCTAAATAATGCAGTTCTTTGACTTTAAATCATTTCCATTTTTAATATGTAAAAGTATAAGTATATGTTTGTATATATGTTTATGTATTCTTTTCTTATATGTATATCCAAATTCATATAAAATAGCCCTTTCTATTTTTGTTCAGTCAATGTTTCACATTGTTTCTATTTATTTCCAGTCTTTTGTGTTAAATTTTAGCTGAATTTCTATTATACAGTCTAGTAGGCTCTCTAGTCTGGGATTGCTGTCTGCAATTTTAGTTGAGAGAAGTCTACTATACAACAAAATATTAAATGGAAAATTCTAAGGATGAAGCGTTCATGAGTTTTAAATCATTCAACATCCTGAATAAGATGCTGCAATCCCATACCAATGTACTCTTTCTGGCCTAGGATTTGAATTATGGCTTTCTTCAGCGGATCCACTCTGCGTACAGTATATGATAGTTAGTCATAGTATTTATCTTGGTTAACAGTCCTATGGGGCTATGTTTTGTGAAATTGGAAAGCATCTCAATGTTGTGCTGCAAATGTTAGATCCTTTACTTCACACTACCTACCAACACAGGCACTCAAGCATCTCTTACCTGTAGAAGATGAAGGAAAGTGGGTGCAGAACAATGAGCCAGGAGAGGGATGTAGAGGGAGAAGGCAGAGTCAGAGACAGACAAATGGAGACTGAGACAGAACTAGAGTCAGAGTGAGAAGACTAACACTCATTTAACATGTTGCAGAGATCATATTTAGAAGTGTTCAATTTTTATAAATTATTGTTACTCTCTTAAAGTAACTCATTTGTAAATTAAACTTTACCTTACCTATGTATGAAGAGGACATAAACCTTACATACAGGGATCATTATAGTCTTTGGTTTCAGGCAGTCACATAACGTCTTAGAACATAGTCCCCACTGACAAAGGAGTGTGAATGTGGAGACAGCTTGCATCACTCCCCCAAGTTAGCTAACTCCTTTCTTTATCTAATACCTACACACTAAGATCATGATAATAAGAGATACAATGTGGTTTAAGCTTATTAATTTGAATGCTTTCTCCTTGTTTACTTTATGTATTATTCTCCTTATCACTTGTCCTCACAGAATAAAATACTAACTCCAAGTTTCTCAGTATTTAATGACTTGGTTTTCTTCTCATCAGCTGTTTCTAGTTTTGACACCCATGTTCTGCTAGTGACTTACAATAGCCTCCATCATGTATGTGGCCCAGTACGTTCTCTGATTTAATAGAATTTTTGTTGTGATTATTGTTGTTTTACAAAAAAAACACTTCCTCACATGTACAATGTTTCAGTTGGCTCTCAAGCCTTATCTCCTTACTTTATATTTCAGAAAATATGCTCTACTTCAGCCCTCCAATATCAATTCCTACCTTACTATATATGCACTTTAATTATAGCACCCATTGTATTTTAAATTGTTAATCTATTTATTCATCTTTCTCATCAAATCTGAACCTTCTGAGGTCTTAAGTAATTATCTGGTTCATGTCAGTCATTTTGGTTATAGTTTAAATACTGATTTCATTAACACATTACAAATTTCACACATAATTCTTGATAGTAAAACATGTGGGGAATCACTTTTGCTGTGAATTTTGAAGTACTGAATTTATAAAATGATGAGTTTAGAGACCGACCTTGGACTACTTAGTCCTAAATTGGATGGCTTCATAAAATCCCTCCTCTCAGGGCTCAAAAAACTCACGTAAAAGGACACAAAAAGACTATTTAAGCCAAAGAGGATAAAAGGCACAAAGAAAACAATGCCTTCCAGAGACAATAGGACTAATGAATGCATAAACTAACAAAGATTGTAGCAGCATTCACTGGGCCTGTATACATTTAAGCCAGATGGGGTCCCAGCACTGAAAGGGAAAATAAACATGAACAGTTTTCATCCCTAACTCAGAAACTAGCTCCAATTGACAAGCACTTCCATAGGAAAAATTAGTTTTCTTCAGTGGAGTCTCACTGGGTATGAAAATCACATGTAAGGGTAGGCCTCATGCCCAGCAAAAGCAGGCTAACACAAAACAGACTAATGACATTTTTTGAAACTTTATGTTTCATAAAACTTTATTATGACAACTTTTTTCCTTACTGGTATTTTTCTTGTATGTTGTGGATTCTGATTATTTGATTTTGAGAATTTTATGATTCTTTTGCTTCTCTTGCTTTTTCTTTGTTTTTTTTTGTCTTTATTTTAAGAAGCTAGTTTGAGGTTTTTTGCCTATTTTTTCTTTTTCATTTTTTACTGAAAATAGATTTTTCTCTCATAAAATGCATCCCAACCAGTTTCTCCTCCCTCTAATCCTCTTAACTCTGCACATCTCTCTTCTTACCCAGAGCCACTCACCTTCTGTTCCCTTTTCATCCAATAGATTACTGCCAAACAGGACAAAACAAGATACAATAAGGCAAGGTGAAAGCCCTCGTGTCTTGGCTAGACAAGGCAACTGAATAGGAACAAAAGACTTTTAAGAGCAAGCAAAATAGTCAGAGATACAACAGCTCCCATGTTATAGAATAATCTTTTTGTACACTGTGAATATGTGTAATCCTGATTAGTTTAATAAAAAGTTAAATGACCAATAGGTAGGCAAAATTTTGGAAGCAGAGAGTATGCTGGGAAGAAGAAAGGAAGCCGTCAATGAAATGGAGAGGAAGCAGTCTGGGCAGTAGAGAGTAAATGTAGCCAAGCAACATAAAAGAAAATATGTTAAAATATATGTGTTAATTTAAGTTATAAGAGCTACTTAGACAAAGCCTAAGCTATCGGCCAAGCTTTCATAATTAGTAGTGTCTTCTTATCATTGTTGGGAAGCTAACAGTCCCAATGAAAAAGTCTGACTACACTACCAAGGTTAGGAGTCTCACAAAAACACTAAGGCAATATCCATAACATATATGCAGAGGAACTGATAGAGGCTGCTTCAGTCTCTGTGACCCCTGCTTAGTTGATTCAGTAGACCATGTACTCCTGGAGTTTTTCCTAGAGTGTTTTCTCCTCCCTTCCCCACCACCTTTTTCAGAAAGGAGTACTTATTTATTTACTCTTGCTCATATATTACCTTTCAACCACATCTTCCTCTTCCTCCAAATCATCCCTATACCTCCCATCTCCCCTAGATCTACTGTCCCTCAATTTTTATTCAAAAAAGAGCAGATCACAAAAATATATCAAGTGAACATAGCATAACAAGTAACAATAAGTCTAGGTACATATCCTCTTATCAATTCTAGAAGAGGCAACCCAGTAGGAAGAAAAGAGGCCCCAAAACAGGCAAAAAAAGCAGAGTCAACCCCCACGCCACTTTTAGGATTCCCGCAAGAACAACAAATCACACAACCATAAGGTGTATGCAGAGGACCTAGCACAGACCCATGCAGCCTCCATTGCTATAAGAAAACCAACAGCCAGTAGTTACGAGCCCATTGGGGTGTGCCCTCTTATACTATTTATGCCAATGTAGAGCATGTGTCAGGTCTCTTTTCCGGCTGCAGGATTCTGTTTCTGATTTCCGATCCAGAAGAGGTTTCTGATCTGTGAGTCTATCCCTAAATAAATAACCATCTATTTCTCAGTTCTTAGTTAGTGTGGCATTTCTTTTAAGCTTCCTTCTTCTTCACTCCATGATCATTGCTTCCATCTCTGTGAGTTCCTATTAGTCCTGCCTAGTTAATTTTGTGGGTTACAGTCTTGTGATGTTCTTGATCACTTCCACAAGTTCTGTATCACCATCGCCCCAGCATATCTTACAGGTAGGACAAATTGTAGGCCCATATTTTGTGGCTGAGTTGTTGTCCTTGTCCCACCATTGGAAACCTTGCCTAGTTACAGAAGATGCCTGATTCAGGCTCTGTAACCCGCAATACTAAAAGTCTCTGCTAGGCTCACCCTAATAAATTCCAGGGAGCTTCAGTTTCACTAGGTTTCCACATCATCACTGAAATGCCTCCCAACTCCAGTCATTTCTCCCAGTACTCTCTCCCTCTGTCTGTGCCCCTCATCTGATTCTTCCTGTTCTGACACCCCCACCCATGAGATTTATTCTATTTCCTATTCCAAGGGAGATCCGTGCCCCACCATTGAGCCCTTCTTGTTACTTCACCTCTTTGAATCTCTGAGTCTCTGTCCTTACCCTCTTTTTTATTTTTATATTATTATTATTATTATTATTATTATTAAAANATTGTCCTTGGCCTCTCAGTCAGCTCTCCTTGTCAGCCACGTTCAGAGAGACCGAACTGATCACATACTCCATCAGTCCCAGTCTAACTGGCCTTGGAGAGCTCCTATTAGATCAGCGCCATTGTCTCAGTGGGTACTTCCCCTCTTAAAGCAATAAAATAGCCTTGGAGTTGGACAAGTGGGGAAGTAAGGAGCATTTGTTAAGAGATGGGGGAAATTGTGATCAGATTATATTGTATGATTTTTTTTCAACAAAATTAAATGAAATAATAATACTTATATTTTAAAAAATAACAAAAGAAAAGGAAGAATTTATTTAGCAAGCAGTTGAAGGAGCTTCAACAATGTCTCTTTCACTGAATTAGGTGAAAATTGAGTCGTGTAAGACCAGTGACTAGCAACAAGTTGAAAGTAATCTGTTTGTTCAGCATGCATATTCTTTCTCTATATTAGATCATCTATGAACAAGCTGAAATCTCATGGATATATGGGTCAATAAGGATTTTTCCTATTAAGGTAATAATGAAATGGGTGAGTTTAAAAGAAACTCATTTTAAATTGTATGCCATAGATAAATTTATAATTTTCAAGCAACTTTATTTATAATTAGACCAATAATAAAACGAAGGTGATTGACAACAGGGAAATTTCATGATGCAAATTTTAAAAATTATTTAAACTAGTCTTTTATAGTCTTATTCTTTACAATAGGCTATTAAAAGGGCAAAGGAATAGGTCAATTGGCGGAAAGGTTTTCTGACAAACATTATGCTTAGTTTCAATGCCTTGAACGACATATATTGAGCATAATGTAGCATGTTTATGATTCCAGCACTGAACAGGTAGAGGCTGGAAGCTCAGAAGTCAAAGGCCATCTTCTGTTACCTAACAAGATCAAGACTAATATATGTTACATGAGAATTTCTCCTAAAAATACATTCTTTTGTGAATGGAATAATAAGTATGATATTATATATATATATATATACACATAGTATATACGTATATTATATGCATATATAAAATGGAAAGCATCGAAAGATAAGGAGGAATGTAACCTGCATTTGTAACACTAAAAACACATGGTCTAATGCTAGTCTTTGTTCTATTCTGATTTTATTAATCAAAACACTTCAGTGAAAACATGTATTTTAATACTGCCTACTACAGCGCCTTGAAAACCTTTGGAAACTATCATGTTAATGGCTTTTTCAGTGAATTTGAGTGATATTTTTATATTCATCATTGCTCAGGAGAGCAATACTCCTTTTATACTAACTAGTGGTCATGAGTGCTACTAAAATGGGGATATGTTAAACTGTTTTCTCCTTCATTAGATTTAATTGACATTGATGCAATAGTTTTAAGCAATTGAAATATCAGGTGTTTTTGTAAACCTGGTAGCAAGGACAGGGTTTTCTTATTTGACAGTGTTGAATAAAACTCTCTACACAATACCCTAGCATTTGTAGTTTTGGTCATTTCTATGTTGGAATTTAATAAATATCCTCTCCTAAAACTCAACATTCCATTAGGCTTCTGAAACTGCAACCACAGTGTGCGGAATAAAACATGCTATCTCGGAGGGTGGGGTGACGTGTAATCATTGAGAAGACCAATGGCAGCATCAGGAGACCACACTCACAATTCCCTTTGTATTTCAACAGAGGCATGATTTGTCTGGTTCCATCTGGCTTCCACATCACCAAAATAGAGGCAGGAGTCCAAAAGGGATTTGATGACTTTGGTTATTTACTAGTTCAAATCTTTCTGCTTGAGTGTCAGCCCATCTTAAAGATAATGCCTAATTTGCATTAAACAAGCTTTCCAAAGTATGCCTAGAGAGAAGCAGAGGATTTGAGAAATTGTACTTTCCACAGAGACCTATATGTATCATCCTATATTGTCCAGTGTAGACATGTCGTGATCTCAAGATTGCAATGTCTCTTTTGGGCACTAGCCAGAGGTTAAATACATATTATCTGCTATTGCCTAGGGAGGAAACCTAATTGTCTTAATGACATACTTGTTTAGTTTTAATCTAATTTATGTATAAGTTACAAAGCCAAAACTCAATCAGATCTGAAATATGTGGCTATATACTCTTGAGAAAGACCGACTTTTCTACATTTTAAAAGAAGTACTTATTTTATATGATTTGATTACATCTTCAGCATGCATATTTGTGTAAGCATTATATGTATGCCTGGTGCGTGTGGAGGCTGGAAAAGGATGCCAAATCCCCAGAACTAAAATTACAGATAATGGTTGTAGGCTGTCATATGGGTACAGAGAACAAAGCCTGGAAGAGCAGCCCATGCTCTTAGCTGATGAGGCATCATCTCTTCAGCTCTTTCATGAATATATTTGATTTAAAAATTAATTAACTCCCAAAGAAAATTCAAAATAAAATATTGTTGGAAATATCAGTTTCCTCGTGACTAAAATGATAGGCACAAGCCCATTTGCATATGCTGTTATGTATGTATATACAAAGCAACATGTGTGAGGAGTTTAGGTAGATTTCAGTGTTTGAGTCAAGGCATGGAGAAGGTTGTCTCTGAGGAAGGAAAGAAAGACTTTTATTTAGTGTTGCTTCCTGTTACAAACACATTTTCCTTCAGGGCTTAGAACTGTATAGAGGGCTTGCAGAGTTCTGTAGGAGTTTGTGTTTCACCAGTCACAGAAACTCTCTTCCCTGAAAAAATAAAATAAAAATTGAGCTCCTAGGCATGAATCTGTATTTATGTGATCCTCTGCAGACTAGTTCTGTCTCTTTTGTTAAATTCAGAAAGGGATGCATTGGAAGCCTCTTTTGTTTCCTGAGCAGACATTCTTCATCTTTGATTGCCTGTCCTTTCTTCTAGATAACTTCTTTGTTTTACCTTTGTCAAGCACTTCAGAGTAAGGAAGTTGATTGCAATTACTGAAGAAGAGGAGTTGAGGGACCTTCTATCTACTGAATACTTGAAATTAAAAATCTGAGTTGAAAGTTTTTATTTCACTATTTTCTCTGAAACCTCTACCTTTATGTTGTTCCTCTGGAATCTGGCAGCAACTCCAGTCTTTCAGACAACCAGTGCATTCTTTAGTTTTTAATCATGCATTTCATGGCCAGATCTAATGCCTTCAAACCTTAGAGAATTCACTCTCCATAAATATATCTTAAATTTTTGACAATAAAATTGGTGTACGTTGATTTCAGTTATGTTTTGGCAGGATGCTTGACTACAATCGCAGCTTCCCTCTCATGTAAAAATGTGTGAATTCTATCTTGTTTCTTTAATATATGAGGGAGGTTTTGTCTTTTTACATCGAATGATTTCCATGGGCTGTGTTCTTATTTCTGGAGAACAAAGATAGTATCTTGGGAATTGGTCTTTGAACAAATATGGAGGTTTCTGGACAGATGATTCAGTGGTTAAAGATGCTGCTTTTCCATAGTACCTGAGTTCGGTCCCCAATTTCCATATTTGGTGGTTCACCACCCATTTTCACTGTAACCACCAGGGATCAGATGCTCTCTTCCCTATTCTGTGGGCAATTGCACATATTTATGTGGGCATGTGCACATATTTATGCAGAAACAAACACATTCACATACTTTAAAATTCAAAATTAAATCTTCAAAATATAAACAGATGAAGACATTGTGATTATACTTTAGGTATATACAGAATATTTCCTTCTTAAAAAATGAATTTATCTGTCAAGCTATCAGGACCAGATTGATTTCTGCAGTGTGCCAGATGCGCTGTCAATACCTGCAGCACAATAGCCAACACATCATAACTGTTACTATGGAAATAGTTGTATGGAAATAGATGGGGTAAGACAGAAAACAATCAGTATAAAAGACACAGACTTTGTAGCACACCAGAATATGGTTAGTTCCAAGGAGAACACTTGTGAGGTGAGGGTAAAGAATGGATTGGCACTGAAACAAGGGTAAAATATACACAAGGCCATTCGGAGAGGTCTCAGCAAATGAATGCTGTGACAGAAGGAACAGGCAGTGGGGAATGAAGCAGGGTGTAGCTGAGGTTTGTGGAACATCCGGAAAGATGTGACAGGTAGAAGAAGGGAATGATGCCTTTGATGACATTTATTAGTACAGTTCAGAATTGTTTTTAAGGACTTATCATTTTATTCTAATTAAAAGGGTAAGATATGCAAGATGTAGTGCTCCACACCTGAAACCACAGCATCAGAAGACAGACAATGGGAATGTGAGTTTCAGGTGGGCCAGAGATAAACAGAGAATTCTGATTAAATAATTAAAATTATAATCAAAATAGGAGAAGACCCTGAATGAGTCAAATGAGAATCAAAACCAAATTCACCTCTGTGTCAAAAAGGTCCCACTCCTCCTTGGTTAATGGATTGTTTAGGAGAATCTGCAGGGTTTTGATAAACTAATTTCTCTGTAAAAGCATTGCTTAGATCACACAGGAAGTTAGATAAGGCTATAGCATAATAAACTTTGAAAGTAAAGCCAGTTTGATTTCTTGGTAAGTTAGAGTATTTCTTTAGTTAACAGTCTGAGGGTACAGGCCATCATGTAAGGTTGGTGACAAGAACATAAAGCAGCTGGTCACATAATGTCTTTTATAAGAAACAGAGAAAAGTAAAGGGTTGGGTTTGGCTCACTTTATCTATCCCATAGGCATTATACTATCCACATACTGGGTGCTTCTTCTCTTTTCAGCTAAGTCATTCTGGAAATACCTTCATAAACACGAAGAGACAGTTGTGTTTCCATAAAGATTCTAAAACAAGATAAGCTGAAAATGAAGATCAGTTATCAAAGTACATAATTAACTAGATTTGAAAAGGCTGTAATTTATATTTGTATTTATACAGTTGTGAAAACCTCTAAGCCTCTCTCTGATCTGGCCATTCCAATGCTTCTATGTAGCATGGTGCATGATATTCTAGATGGGACAAAACAAAAATAAATGAGCAAGTGAATATGAAGTTGGGAAAAGAAGAAGTAAACTGTTCATGTTCACAGAATACCTAATCATCTACATACAAGACGGAAAATGAATAAATATATACTTGATAACAACAATAAAATTCAAACTACTGTAACTAATAAGCAAATGTACTTTTGCTAATGCAAAATCAACAAAGTCCATTTCTCTGTCATAAAGGTAATATATAACTGCTGTTTCAAATTAAAAGCCCATCACTAATAACATGAAAAATACATGTGCATAAATTTTAACAAATATATATAGACTCAAAATACAAAACTCTGACTAAAAGTCAGCCAAAGATTTGACCAACTGGACCTCTGCCCTGATGGATTTGAATTCTCCCCAAACTGTTCTGGTTGAAATCAAATGATTGCAATTACAACAGCTTACTTTGTAGATATCAAAACTGATCCTCAAATTTGATAGATGGGGCTGGAGAGATGGCTCACTGACTAAGAAAACTTGCTGTTCTTGCAGAAGATGCTGAGCTGATTCCTAAGAATCTCTCTGGCAGCTTACAACTGTCTGCATATTTAGTTACAAGGGACATTGTAGTGTAAGGGGAGCGGGCCTGCTTTTAGACCCACACAGCTCCCACACGGCTAGCTTATACCCAGAAATAACAACACACAAATTGTATTCAT
>LOEQ01005958.1:36899-48217 GCA_001685075.1 Bramus lutescens | reverse complement strand
TATTTCTGGGTATAAGCTAGCCATGTGGGAGCTGGGCGGGTCGAAAAGCAGGCCCACTCCCCATATCACTACAAGGATGAAAGAGTTACTGGAGAGATGGCTCAGTGTTTAAAAACATAGTTCTCAATACCCATATCAGTTGTCAAATAGAGACCTGTAAATCAACCTCTAAAAGATTTGGCATACTTTCTAGCTTCTGTTGATATCTTCATTCACAAAAGCATGTATACTCATAAAAACACTCTCATATGTGTGCACATACATACACTGAAACATAAATAAACCTTGAGGGGAGGAAGGATAAGATTGTAAGAGCCCAAGGTAGGGGATAACTGCTATGAAAGAATGTTTCCAGACACAGCAGGGTCATGGCCCTGATGAACTTACAGGGATTGTGACTACAAGCACAAACCTGAACAAGACTGAACAACCCCAAATCTTAGCATGAATGGAGGAGAAGCTCATGCAGTCTCACCCCTCACTATGGATCTACTGGCTATTGACCACGGCTGGGGGAACAGGATTTAGGGCTCATGGCCCTGATGAAGTTATAGGGATTATGGCTGCATGCACAAACCTGAACAAGACTGAAAAACCCCCAATCCTAGCACAAATGGAGGAGAAGCTCATGCTGTCTCATCCCTCACTAAGGATCTATTGGCTATTGACCACTGTTGGAGGAACAGGATTTGGTTTGGTCAGGGTTTCTGTCCCCAAGAGGTTGTCCAGTAGATGGTCCTACACCCATGCATGTGAAGGCTGTAGTAAGCGGACTCTGAATAGTTTTTACAGAGAGCATATGAAGTAAGAAAGGAAAAGCCATGTGAGATAGAGGAATAATTGGAGGTATGGTCGGGTAGATTTGATCAAAACACATTATATGTGTACATGTGTAGACAGAGAATGTTCATTGATTTTTCCAGCCACCCAGTTCCAAAGAATCACCCAGGAACTGTATTAGTTTCACTCTTTGGCGTATAGCTCAGGATTCTTATTAACTATCTCTTACATCTTAAATTAACCCATTTCTCTTAATCTGTGTGTCAGTCCTGAGGCTGTGGCTTACTGGAATCTCCCTCCTTTCAGCAGCTACGTGGTGTCTCCTTGACTCTGTCTACTCTCTCTACGTATCTCTGCTCAGATTTCCTGCCTGACTTTTTTCTGCCCTGCCAAAGACCAAAGCAGCTTTGTTACTAATCGATGGTAATAATAAAACATATTCACAGCATAAAGAAGGGAATCTCACGCCATATATAAAACTCATAAAAATAAAAACTAAATTAAAAAGAATAAATATAACTGTCAAGAATTTGAAAAGTGTATATCTGGCTTACTTAAATCTTTCAAAATAATTTATGATGAATCCACTCATTTAAAAATTTCAACATTGAAAAATATGGCATATGATGTAGGATACTATAAAGAGAAGAAAAAGATTAATTATTATTGTATTCAAATAAATGTTTATTTTATATTTAAAAATGTGTTAGTATTAAGAATAATGCTTTCCTATGTCAGACTTTAAATATATTCTAATATTTAACTCATCTTTTCCATTCTAAATTTATTCATCATTGTATCATTCCTTTTATCTAGAATCTTTATATTTTTAAGGTTCATGTTTATTTTCATTTACTTGTAATTGTTTGTGTGTAGGTATAAGGGTGTATGGCACTTGTGTGGGGCTATTGGATTCCCCAGAACTGGGGTCACAGGTAGTTGTCATCTACTGGGTGCAGGTGCTAAGAAAAGAATAAATATGCTCCTGAAAGAGAGCATATGTATACTTATCCTTTGAGCCATCCCTCCAGGCCCCTAGATACCAAATTTTTGATATTTTGAAACCTTGATTAAACTTTGAAAAACTAATATTTATTATCTTAAATCATTTTTAAATTTTAGAAAATACTATTTTAGTGATCTGAACTCATTTATTTTCTCTTTTCATTTTATTTTATGTTCAAAATTATTTTACAATGGGAGGAAAATAGTAAAACAAAAGAATTTTCAAAAAATAACATTCAGATCTTTGTTGCTCAAAACTTTATTTTATGTCCCATTAAATCTTAAAGCCAAACATCCTGCATGACAATGGCTAATGAACTCTTCGTAGTCAGACATACATTGTCCTTCCTGTGAAACAAATTTTTCATCATTTCTATATTCTGTTTGTCCTAAGTGTATACATTGAAAGATCATCATGAATCACACACACTACTATATTCTGTAGTATCCCTGTGCCAATCTACTGAGTAGATGACCTCCACCACCTGTGAATTTTTATATACTGCATAAAATAGCCTGACCTGCCTGAAAACTTAGGATGGAGTTCCCTTTGAGGCCCCTTCAGTTTTATCATCACTAGAATTAAAGTTGCATTTGCAGAATCAAATTGATGAAAAGAAATAAGATCGTTGGTGGAATATTTTTCTTAATAAATGACTTAAAAGTCTTAAAGACTCTATTACAAAACACACTAATAAAACGAGACAATTAGAGATGAAGCTCTCTAGAAGGTATTCTCGTCCTATCATCTCTGGGTCTTTCCAGTGATGAAATACTTATTGATTTCATATTGCTTATTTGTTTATTTATTTATTTGGATTTTAAAGACAGGGTTTCTCTATATTACAGTTTGAGCTGCCCTAGAACTCACCCTGTCTTCCAGAATATCCCCCAAATCACAGAGATCTGCCTGTCTCTGCTTCCCAGTTGCTGGTATTAAAGGCGTCCACCACCACCATCACCACCTAGCAATGTTTTTTTTTTTAGCATTTGAGATTATAATATAATCATAACATTTCTCCCTTCTCTTTCTTTCATACAACCCTCTCTTGCACTTCATTCTCTCTTTCAAATTCATGGCCCTTTTGCCTATTTGTGTCATATCCATTAATGTGCTCCTTGCTCAGCTTACATTTGGGTAATCATATTGTCATTCTTTATGGGTGTATCTTATGACATTTCTAAGAGACACAATCTCATAGCAATCGTCCTAATTTTCTGGTTCTTATTGGCTTCTTCCAACCTGTGTCTTCTGCAATGTTCCCTGAACCTACGATATGGGAGTGTTTTCTACTTATATACATTGGGACTGGGATCTCCAACTCTGCATTTTGATTACTTGTGGTTTTCTGCAGTTTCTTTTATAAACAGAGGAAAGTGAACTTTGCTCTAGGTACAGAAACAATTTTATATTATTATTAAGAATTGTGAAGGTTCCTTAAAGTAGTTGCTGTATGTTCTCCTCGAGTACCGATGTAACTCTATTCATTTTGCTCAGGAATGTGAACAGGTTCTTTGGCAAAGGACCATCATTAAGGAATCTAATAGAGAAACCATTGGCTGTCAGAGCCTTGACTGTACAGGTACGTAATCAGTTAAAGCCACACACTTGCTCTCCCGCCTAATTTACTTCTATTTCTTAGCTTATAAATTGTAATGGTATAGTGTAGTAGTGTATGAAGGGGGCCTGTTCTCTGAATGCTTTGAATATGTTTTATTACCATTGTTAATAAAAAAGCTATTTCAGCAAATGGCTTAGCAGAGTAAAGCCATCTGGGATATCCAAGCAGATATATGTCTATGTGTGCGTGCGTGTATATGTATATATGTGTGTGTTGTGTGTGTGTGTGTGTGTGTGTGTGTGTGTGAAGGACATGTAGGCACCTTAGGAACCTTACTGGTAGGCCACAACCTTGTAGCAATACACAGATAGTTATAAATGGGTTAATTTAAGATGTAAGAGCTAGCTAGGAATATACTAGAGTCATTGGTCAAACAATGTTGTGATTATTATAGTTTCTGTGTGATTATTTGGGTCTGGGTGGTTAGGAAACAAACTAGCCATCTCCATCTAATATTGTAGCTTATGTTGTGGGTTAAAGTATATAAATTAAATTGATTTAGATATTTTCTTCCTTTTTATATAGATACAGCTGCACATATCACAAATACACATATATACATATACATGTATATATACACACACAAACATAGTCATATGACAAGCAATGAGAAATGAAATCTATGTTGGAAGAGGTAGAGAACAAGCAAGATGAGGTAGGAGAGATAGAAAAATAAACAAAAACAATACAGAATGACAAATATGTATGAAAATATAATAATAAACCTATCATCTGTATTCTAAGGAATAATACCAGTACATAAATATTTTTCTTTGCATAAAATATGCTTCCAATCACACATGACCAATATTTACTAGAGCAAAATATGACTATACCATAAATGAATTATTATTGAAGAAAAATTTAGAATTTAAGCATGTTTGGAGAGGGAAGGATGGTTCTAAGAAGATGTTTGGTGTAAGAGTAGTGCACACCACTTTCTAAATAGACCCATCTTGATCCCTAGACTGACAGAGTTCATGCTACTTTGTCTGCACAATGGAATGGTTGGAAAACATGACTGTAAGCCTAATTATAAAGTTATCACAGACTCTTTCTGTCATTTTTTTCCTTTAAAAACCCTCTTCCTTTTCAATGCTGCACAAAGGAATGGCCCTTCTTTTGTGTAAAAATAGTGATATATTCAGTTACTTAAAAGGACGATATTAAATTTATGACTATATTTAAATAGACCATTCTCAGTTGAAGAACTGCCCAGAAACAATGTCCAGCTAACAGCAAGCAATAATTTGTCTTTCCCAATGTCAATACCTTGTAGAAGGTGTTCTCTGTGAACTTTGTGCCTAAATGTACCTGTGTTTCAAACTGCTTTTCTTCAGGGGTTTTGTAGAAATGACTTTGTTGTCCTGCTGACTGAGAAGCCAAGGACAATGGCACTGGGTTTTGATTCTACTGCATGGACTGGCTTTGTGGGAGTCTAGTCTGTTGGATGCTCACCTTCCTAGTCCTGGATGGAGGGGGGAGGACCTTTTACTTCCCAGTCCCGTCCCTTGGGACTGAACTCTTTGGACTGGAGAGGGAGGGGGAGGGGGAGCAGGGGAGGGATTGGGAAATGGGAGGAGGGGAGGAGGTGGAAATTTTTTTAACAAAAAATGAATTGACTTTGTTGTGAAAATATACAAACCAGCAACTATTGAGTATGATTTTTGCAGTGTTTTAACTGACTTTTAATTAAAATTATTAAAATTAGATGGCCAGGATTTTCCATACATATATTACATTTTCTAATACATTCACAGTAAAAAATACATATTCATAACTATTGATGACTTTAATGTGAGGTTTATACAATTTATAACCAAAATCAATAGGGAAGAGGAAAGACTTTTACACTTAACTATATGAAGTAAACATTGAAAAGTGAATCTCTTGCCTTGCAGTCACTGTAAATTAAACATTCCTTTTTAAATTGGTGTGTACACATTTTCAGAGATTACATATTAGAACCGTGTTTTTTAAATATAATATGAACAAAATAGAAGCAGTTGGGATAGCTTAGTGGTGACGGTGCTTTCCACAGAGCTTAGTGACCTACGTTCAACCTCCAGAACCTACATAATGGAAGGAAAAAATCAAATGAAAACAAATATAAACAAAAGCTTTCTGGGGATCACAGAACAAGACATCTACATTTAAGGCTGTTCTTTTTTGGCCCAGTTCTTCTTCCCTTTGGGTCTGAGCCAGAAATGAGACAAATGCATGAAGCGATATATAATGCGAGATAAAAGAACAAAAGCACACTTCTATATTCTATTCTTGTGTTTTTCCTTTTCTTATTATGGATACGTTTGTGCATTATGAGAGTTCACAGGTGGTGTGTGTGTGTGTGTGTGTGTGTGTGTGTGTGTGAATACATGAGTAAACACATGAATATTGAGGCATAAGGTTGATGTTTGGAACTTTCCTTCATGGTGCTAAAACCTTTTTTCTTTGGTGCAGGATATCTTTATCAGACCAAAAGTCTAGTCTCTGGCCAGCTTGTTCTAGGGACTCCCTGCCTCTAATTCTCAAGGCTAGAACTACAATTAGGCAGCCACTTACAGTCATTGCATAGACTCTAGGAATCCAAACTCTGCCTCTTACCAGAGATGCAAGGCCTTTAAACATTGAGTTCCTCTCGAGTCTTTGAAAGTTAGAAGTTCTACCACTGGACAACTTTTCAGTGAAATTTACATGCCGTCAACCTGGTTATGCTTAAAGTGTTCAGACTTCTTGGTGTCTTTCAATGTTTCCAAATTTCATAAAAAGCCTGTTCATGCTTACTCATAAGATAATATCTTTTCACCATTATTTTATCAATTTGGTAGAACAATTTAAAAAGAATAAATATCAACAATATTATGTCTTCTAGTGCAAAGAAAGAGTGCATCTCTCTCCTTGTTTAGGGCTTCTTTAATATCTCTTCATATTATTTTATATTTTTCCTCCTGATCATTTCTCTTTTTCACTCACATTAAATTTTAATTTTTATATAAATTCAGCTGTCAATATACACAGAAAGACAGGATGCCTTAATGGAAATTTTGCTGTGTAAAACACTGTAAATATTATGAAACAACTGAGTGGTAGTTATCATTTTGAATGTTCAGAAAGCTAACAAGTCAAAAGAAATCAGGTCAGAGTTGGATAGCAGGTGTGCTGGGAAATAAGAGGTGAATCAAGGATATGAGAGTAATAAAAATTTTAAATAGGCTTATTTATCCTATTTTTCTTTCTTGTTATTCATTTGGTTCACACAAAGCCATCCTGATATACTGGGATGAGTGGGATGAGGAAGTTTTCTTTTCTGAGGAACAATTATTTATTCTAAGCCTTCACATGATAAAAAAGCAATGAGACTTTTATCCTCTCTTGTGAGATCTTAGCTACTATTTGCTAGACTCATCTTATCCTCATTTACTTGTTATTCAGCAATACATGTGTTTTATTTTTCCACCAGAGTTGTAGAGAGGATTTTAGGAATCGAAGATTATTTCTGAATTACTGTGTTGCAATAAAAAAATGCTAGTGACCAATATTTCAATGGCATGACACAAGCAAAGATCAAACTGTCTGAGACAAAGACTATTGTAGTTCAATAGGTATGATGGGCATTGGGGAAGCTGATTAAGAAAGCTAAAAGGAGAGTGATAGCATATGAAACAACATGAAAAAAGATTCAGAAACTTACACTAATAAATTAGGACATAATATGTTTAAACTTTATTGCAATTACAATGCATATAGGTTGAGATGATTTGAGCTGTATCCAGGTAGCATTTATAAGTGACTTAACCAGCTGCTCTGTTAGGAATTAACTTAAAGGTCCAGTGTGGAATGGATCGAGTTTCTGTTGCAGAATTTTTAGAAAGATGTAATGTAGACTTTTAGATTAAAATGTATGGGTATGGAGAGGTAGATAAGCAGATAAGAGTATGCACTCTTTTTGCAGAAGACATGAGTTTGGTTCCCAGTATTCACATGCAGCATCTGACAACCATCTGTTGTCAAGTTCCAGGGCTTCTGACACTGCTGGCCTCCCCAGACACCTGCACTAGTGTACACATAACCAAACTTCAATCAACAAATACTCAGAAGATTAAAATAAATATATACTTTTTAAAAGAACAAGAATGAGACAGAAAAGGCAATGTAATAAAAAAAACATGGGTTTGGTAATTAAAACAAAGAATTAAGGCAAATTATAAGGGTGGGCAAAATGAAATAATCCCTGATTTTAGGGGATGGAGCAACAAATCTTATTAAAATAGATTAAAATAAGAGAAAGACAAACAGGGAAAATGAATGAAAATGTATTTTGATGACTATATTTTTACTCCATTGTTATACCATGGTGTGGTGATGTTTTATCATATGAATATATACCATTTAAAATGAACATCCCTTTATTGTTAAAGATCACTTATTGTGAACAACACTTCAAATTGATGTTCTTATAACTAAGTATGAATGCAGGCAAAATTTGGGTAATTTTCTATGGATTCCTTTTAAGAAATAAAAGTCCTACCAGGTACTGGTGTTACACACTTTTAATCCCAACACTCAGGAAGTAGAGGCAGGTGGATCTCTCTGAGTTTGAGGTGAGCCTGATCTACAGAGTGAGTTTCAGAACAGGCTACAATTCTACAAAGAGAAACCCTGCCTCAAAAAAAAAAAGAAAGAAAGAAAAGAAAAGAAACAAGGTTTTATGGTGATATGCAAGATATTCATCAGTGTGGATATAGGATGGGGCCAGTTGATTTGCCATCTCCTCAGCTGCTCAAGGAACAACCTGGGGCCATTTCCTTGGACACCTGGGATTTCCTCTAGAGTCAAGACTCTTGCCAACCCTAAAATGGCTCCCTTAATTAAGATATTTACTTCCCTGTTCCAATAACCATCCTTCCTCTATCCCACCCATCCCAAACCCCCACGCTCTCCCCATCCTCCCCTTNATGTGATCAAACCGGACTCTCTGAATGTGGCTTACAAGGAGAGCTGACTGAGAACCCAAGGACAATGGATCTGGGTTTTGATTCTACTTCATGTAGAGGCTGTGTGCGAGCCGAGTGTGTGTGGATGCTCACCTTCCTAGATCTCGATGGAGGGGGGAGGACGTTGGACTTCCCACAGGGCAGGGAAACCTGACTGCTCTTTGGACTGGAAGTGCAGGGGGAGGGGAGGGGGGAGGGAATTGGGAGGAGGGGAGGAGATGGAAAATTTTAATAATAATAATAATAAATGAATCTGAAAAAAGAAAAAAAGAAACAAACACCAAAATGAAAAGCTTTAAATAATGCTTTTAATTTTAATTTTTTAATCCTATGGAATATTAGTAACACTTTGGTCCTCTTGGCTATTGCTCTTCAAAATGACTTAGGAAACCTGGCAGTTAAGACAACTTATCTTAAAAACTTAAAACAAATATTGCCTTCTCTTGGTATTCTTTTGAAATGTTAGTAATGAAAAAAGATGGAATGTTGACAAAATATGCAAGTCATGAAGAGATACAAAGCCATTTTATCCTCATTTCAACTACACTGTAGTTTTCTCCTTTGTTGGTAGTCATATGAATTCAGTATTCTGTGTATTAAAATAGCAAGAACCATCCAACATGTGGTATTCCTTTGAGACAGTGGTTGTAAAAGTCGGGGTTTTGTTTCAGATTGATTGACCATTAGTGCAAAAGGAATTTATTACAACTATCTTTGAATACATTTGTTACACTTGCCAATTGATTTTTTTTTACTTTTTAATTACCTAGAATGAGTGGTTCAGTCATCTAAAGTTTTCTCTTTTTCTAATTTTTAACAATGTTAAAAATTGATACATTTTTGTGTCATTTAATAAGTGGACTGTGTTGATATCCATTAAGTATTATTTTCAATGAGGTAAGATAATCTAAACTTATAACCCATGTTATAATGAGGAACCACCAACTTAACAGTTTTAGCAGTGTTCTGAAAGGAAACTTCTTCACAAAGTTTGAAACCCTGAGTTTTATATAAGGTAGAATATGTAATTGATACAACTGTTTAAGAATAAAAAGAACTTATGATAAAGTACCTCTGAATTGATATGTAAAATGAAGTGTGTGTCTTAAAGTGGTCTGAAGCAAGGTGTATGTCTTGTTAAGATAGCTGTCTGAGTTAGATGACTTTCAAAATATTTCAGATATTTGCTTCTTCCAAGCCAAAGTATGACAAAAAAGGAGAAATAGAGATGTTTTCCTCAATACAGGGACAGAGAAGCTATCCTTCTTTAGCCCTTGATAAAGACTGCCATATTACTATCAATAATAATTACACCATATAATATATTATATATTTTATTATATATTATATTATTAAAATATATGCTATTTTTTATTCCTTGTACAGCAGGACAGAAAGGGTTTTTGTTGGATTCTTTGCTCATCAACAGAAAGGGACTCACAGTTGGGAAACACCCAGAGATAATTGCATCCATGTTCACCAGGTGCAAGCCTTGATCATTCACAAGAGTCAAACCGGCCTGCAAGAAGCAAGAAGGTGTGTAAAAGTAGACGAAAGTGCTCACCAAGAGCAGAAAGGTCTTTGTAGTACTGGCCACAGGGAAATACTTGAGGGAAAAGTTGCATCTATAAATGTGCTTCATTCTCTGCTCTCTGCTTGTGTCTGTAGGGGATGTACACCATGGCACCCATGAACCACAACATCGGGCCAATGAAGAAGACATGGGAACTTGAGATTAATACTACATATACTACCATTGAGCTGTGTATGTGACTTGATATTTCCTCCTTCTCTGAGGTACTTCACACTCAAGTATAGTTTTTCATGAGTTGAATCCTTACATTACAATATAAAGGAGAAATTTAATTATAAAACTATATAGCTGGTATTTTCAGAGTGATAATATAAAGCACAGATACTATCAATTCACATTGGACTTTATCAAAATCAATTATAATTATCATTGTTAATAATTTGTGTTTGTATTTACCATTAAAATATATTTCAGTTGATATATTGTAAAATCTTTACATGAAACATCACATTATAAAAGAGACCCTACAAATGACAGTGACAATAACAAACGATAACCACACAGCCATGATTTGAAATGCAGCTGCCAATTTAGATGTATTTTATAGTCATGTTTTCCATTGTTGTTTTTGGAAGATTTTACTTTGTTTTTATTATGTTTATTTGTAAGTGTGTTTGTTGTGTGTGCTTATCTGCATGTGAGTGCAATTTATGTGGAGGCCAGAAGAGGACAAGGATAGCCTAGAGCTAAAGTTACAGGTTGGTGTGCATCACCTACCACGGGTGCTAGAAACTGAACTCAGATCCTAGGCTAGAGCAGTATAGACTATTAATCACCAAGCCATCTCTCTAGCTTCTAGAGTTTGTTTTAAATAATTATTTTGCTGTATTTTTACATGATAATGGATTTATAACTGACCATTAATATCACCATCCTCATTTTTGATGATGCCATACTGATTTTTATCTCTTTATTGTGAACAAGAATCTATAATTTAATAAGAAGATTGAAAAATAGCTTGTCAGTTACTAAATATAATTATTGCAATCATGAATGTACATAACAAGCATTTGTCTTTTAAGTAAAAGTGCTTTGTGAAAGAAGTGATGAAAGAAAAAAAAAGCCTAAACTTTACAACAAGCATAAATTTCTCTTGAAAAGGGATATTTTGCAATACTCTCCCTTTAGTATTGTATCTGGTAGTGGGTATTGGTGATCTTGGGTGCATTTACGTACGAATTCCTTCATTTAAGGATCGAAAGCCAAGCCAACATGTGAGGATGAAGGCAAAGCATCTCTTCAAAGTTAAAAAGTAGCCTGGAGTTTAAAGTCTGGTTTCTTGAGTTCTTTATATATTTTGGAGATCAGACTTTTGTCTGATGC
>LOEQ01005958.1:913-10956 GCA_001685075.1 Bramus lutescens | reverse complement strand
GGAATATACCCAAGTGATATAAATATTGTAACTGCAATTCATGATTGATAACTGTTTTGTTATATGTAATTTTACTATGTTAAAGTTAAAGCCTTCCTTTAAGTTTAAATAGAAAAGGAGAAATGGTGTAGGCAGTTCTTCTGTTCATGTGTTGTTTTATTGGCTAATGAACAAAGAAACTGTTTAAACCCTGATAGGGCAGAACTTAGGCAGGCAGAGAAGACAGAATTGAATTCTGGGAAGAAGGACAGAGTGAGAGATGCCATGGATCTTCAGCCTGAGATGGATGCTGGATAGAATCTTGTTGGTAAGCCACAGTCATGTAATTGATACACAGATTAATAGAAATGGGTTAACTTAAGAAGTAAGAAATAGCCAATTAGAAACTAGAGCTAATTGGCCAATCATTGAATTCATTAAAAATTAATACAGTTTCTGTGTGGTTATTTTGGGTGTAAGCTAGCCAGTCAGCCTGGATAAACCAAGGGACCCTCTCCTTGTAATACAGGTTGGCTCCTATCAGCAGCACTCTACATCCTCCACAGAAGACAGAAGACATAATGGCCACAGAACAATGTCCATCCTCAATTAACTACAACTGACAAGTTCTGACCACAGGGCAAAACTGTCTTTCATTTAAACTAAAGATCTCCAGATGTGGACAGAATCATTTCAATCAAAAGCCTAGCTGCTCAGGTCACTTGTCTTCCTACAGATTTCTTAACCCACAAGATCTAATAGAGCCTGGCAGGACCTGCACTAAACAGCAAAAGGCAAATACAACTGTCAGCAGCTATGGAGGACCCTGAGGAGAAGCACTATGTGCCAACCAAGTAAGTTCTCTGTTGTTTTTTAAAATCAAGTTTTATCATTCTCAGAGATCTTTGATGCTGTTTGACAGCTGAGAGGTTTTGTCATTTAAAAGGACAGCCTCACCAAACAAATTCCAATAAGCTACAAGTTAACAAAATTCTCTCTCATGCTGTCTTTCATAGTCTTAGAGATACTTTTCCTTATGCAAAAATATCTGTCACAATCATTCTGACATAAATATACTGCTCCTTAAAACTTATGTTTTTCATAAAGCAAAGAAAACCAGCCTGTAAATCATAATCCCAGAGAACCTAGACAACAATGAGGTCTCTAAGAGAGACATGCATGGATCTAATCTACATGGGAAATAGAAAATGACAAGATCTCCTGAGTAAATGGGTACCTTGGGAGAGGGTTGATGGGGAGGGGAGAGTCAGGGAGAAGAGCAGAGAAAAATGTTGAGCTCAATTAAAATCAATAAAAATGAAGAAAAAAGCCTTATGTTTTCACAAACCCAAAAAATTCTTGTGAGTTCCAAGGAGTCAAATTTAAGGATGTATCTAAACAGGGCAGATATACCACTTTCAATTCTCTGGTCCTAATTTTTCTTTTCTTAAACTTAACTTTGTCCTCTGTTATGCCAATACCTTAAACAGATGTAAGAGACACCAGACATTTCCATACCACAAACACCAGACAGGAGCAAAGAGACCAGCTACCCTAGGACGTGACCAGCACCTAGCTTTCTCAAGTCCCCCCAAGTGGATGCCCACAGATAAGCAGGAAGCAGTCTTGAGAATCTGCCACCCTAATTCCTTTAACCTGTTGGGCCTAACCTTCTACCTTTTTATTATAAAAAAGATGGGAATGTAATGGCCTATCCTGTTCCTGTAAGACAAGCTCCACCCACTCTCTTCCCCATCCACCGAGGCAGGCTGGTCTTCCTTCTGTTTCTAGCCTGAGCTCTCTCTCTCTCTTTTCCTTCTCTCTCCTGAAGAGATAGCTTCTCCTCTCCTCTCCCTTCCTCTCTCTCTCTCTCTCTCTCTCTCTCTCTCTTTTTCTATCTCTCTGATTCTCTCTTTGCTCTTTCCCCTTCTCCTTTTTTCTTTTCACCTTCATCACCCACTAAATAAATACCCTTTTTCTCTGTATGGCTTGCCTATCTGTCTCTGTCTCTCATGCACTGTGTCTTGTTGTAGGACCGGCTGACCTGCTGAGGTGTCTCACTTTCCATTAAGTTTCCTGCCTGGGACCTGCTGCCCTCGTGGCCCACAGCCTGCTGCCCCTCAGGGAATGACATCATTTCATTTATACCATTATATCTAGTACCCTAAACATGGATTTGCGTGTAAGCAGTTATACTTCAGATATCTTTGTCCCTCTTCCCAATGTGACTGTATTGCGTAAATCACCTTTTTTATACTCATAACTACAAGTTTTCTCTTTTAATTGGGTTATTAAGCCTGGTTTAGCAGCCTTGTCAGAGCAGATATATTGACCCTAATGACTGATAATGGATCTACATGTCAGAAAAATATGTGGTACAAGTCAAACTTGCAATGGGGACTATTATTCAATACTCCATTCAAAAGGCTATTCTTAATTTATTATTGACATTTTCAAAGAGAAAACATAGATACAAAATTGAATTTTGCTGAGAATTTCTCTAGGAGAGGTGATGAGAAGAAAATAATATTACAAAAGCCTAGGATTATCTTCCTGGAAATAAGCGTATTTAGGTGTGAAAGGCTTCTATGCCAGATAGTTTTGTAAGAACATTAATGCTAATGGATGGAGTGTAAGGATTTTGTTCATTTTCTTATTTTATGCTGTGAGCCCACAAGTATTATAAAGCAAATGTACAGCTGGCAGACCAATAGACAGGTCCAAAGGCAATGTATATGGACACTCCACATGGAGAATCCATTCAGCAGAGCTGCAGGAATACTTCTCTTTTGGATAGTCACTGTCAATTCTATAAAAATCTTGTGAAATAGTGGCATTTCTCCCTTCAAAATAGGATTCATTCAGAAAATACCTCAGCAATATAACTTCCTCCTACTGTAGGCCAATGAAATGCCCTTCCCACATCCCCCACAATGTGGGGCCTTACAGCAATCCCATTCACTCTGTTCAAATAGTCAAATCTACATGAAGTCAACCCCACAATTACCTTTGCTAACAGACCACATAGAAATTTCAAAAAGACACAAAAACAGCACACTTAGAGAAAATAGTTCTGGACAGGAGTGAGTCCAGGATTCAGGGACATTTAGTAACTTTATCTAATGGTTTGAAATGTCAGATATTTCTCCTTGGAGGCTGGCCCCTCAGGGGTGGTGTCACCTGTTCCTGGAGCATTGTTTTGTCAAGCTGTACCTGCTGTTTTTGCTGAAATACGTGTTGATATTATTTTTGCCAATAGAATTTTTTTAAAGGCAGGTTTCTCTTAGCTTTGGAGCTGTCCTGAAACTAGTTCTTGTAGATCATGCTGGCCTTGAACTCACTGAGATGTTTCTGCTTCCATCCCCCAAGTGCTGAGATTAAAGGAGTTCACCACTCTTGCACAGCACATATGGAACTGTTTGACCATGTCTGTAATAATTGAAAACCTGGTGGGCATCACCCCTTCTCTCTGACTTTTGTTCAAATAATAAAGAACATGTAAAGGTAACATACTGAATTGATTTATTTTGTTTACACTCAGATCCAATTAGCCAGGTTTTTGCCTGCTGTAGCAAATCTTAGCTGGACCCTAAGAGGTTTAATTGGGCTTCACCGCAAAATAAAACTCAATAGTTTTATTTTATTTTAAAGTAGCCAGTTGTGGTGACATTAATTGCTAATATCAGCAATATGGAAACAGAGGCAGGAGGATCTCTGTGAGTTCCAGGCCAGCCTGGTCTACAGAGTGAGTTTCAGGCCAGCCAGGGCCATTTTCGCCCAAATTAAAAACGAATAAATAAATGAATTGAGAAGCAGATAATTAGCTTTTGTATACTACTAGATTAACTAGAATTATATCCACTTCTAGAATGAAAGGCAAGAAACTCCAAGATAGTTGGTACTTGGACTCTGGACCTGCACCTTTCAACTCTCTCCATTTATTGAAGTTCTAATCAGTTAACAGGAGTTTCATTATGGGAACTTTTGCTCAGCTCACTACTTCATAAAATTTTAAAACCACTAAAATAGGCTGAATTTTTTATTGGCACCAATTATACAGTCATCATTTCATTCACTACTTGTTTGGGACCAAAACCTTTATCTCTCAGATACTATAAAGGGAAAAGACCCACTAAGAGAGGAATTAAGATTTGTTATACCATAGGAGGCAGCAGGCCATAATAAAATATATAATACAGGATATTTTCATTTAGAATTTTACTGATTTTTGTATGAAGAATCATCTAATAGTACAATCTAATCTTTTAGTTTTAAATACTTTACATATTGAAAAGAGACTCAGTTACAGATAGAGGGCATAACACAGATCAACACTGCAGTTTAAAGAAACTGTGTGGGTTTAAAGTTGTTATCTGGGGTTTTACTTCTAGACTTCTTTCCCAAAACAAACTATGATAGTGGTAACAATTATCAACTTTATAAAAATACATATTTCAAAAAAAATCCTAGTGCAGTATCTTATTTAAATGGTCTCTATTTCAATGCAAATTTCAGGTTCCTTCAGTCATAAGAAGAATTTTCAATAAAAGAGGTGTGTGTTTTCAATGCTGATGGGTTGTTTATCTCACCACGTGGCTTGGCATTAATAGCCCAGCTCAGAGGATTTATCTTTGAGAAGGGATAAAGGAGATAGATAGCCAGTGATGATATTTAAATCTATTGTTCGGGAGAGGATTTAGTGGAATAAGAAGGTTTCAAAGAGGAGTTTTAAAAATGGCCTCTCTTAAGAAACTTAATTCTACTTTACAACAAATATAAAGTAAAATAGTCTTAATGTCTATAAAATGTGACATTTGATGAGGCATTTCCTTTCTTTCTTTTTTACTATTGAAAATAGATTCCCTTCAAACAATACATCCAGATCACAGTTTCTCCTTCCTCCACTCTTCCCTCACTCTATTCCACCTCTCATCTTCCTCAAATCCATTCTCCTTCTGTCTCCTTTCAGGAAAATGCAGGCCTCCAAGGGAAAACAACCAAACACAAAGCTAAGCAAGATACAGAAAGAAAAAAAAAGCTCTCATATTGAGGTTGGACAAAGCAATCAAAAGAAGGAAAAGAGTCCTAGGAGTGCTGCCTCACTGTCTTGAGGCCATATGAGCACGGTTTTGTTGATTCAGTAGGCCATGTCCTCCTGGCACCCTCCAAACTGTCTGCTCTGGATTTTTCAGAGCTCTGATAGAAGTAACCCAATGGAAACAATCAAGTCAGACAAGATGCCTTACATCAGTTTGGGTCCATTTATAAACCAAAGAAAACAGGGGATTCCTGCTAGTTGCTGCTAGTTTAGCTGTTTCTAACATGCAAACTCTGCAAAGTTACCTCCCCAGCCAAGCTATAAGTTGAGCAGAAAATTACTGACACTCAAAGTTGCCTGCAAGGTCATGCTTTTCATTAGCTGTATTATAAGTAGGGTGTGGGAAGAAGAAATTAACCCACATATGGTTTTTGTTGAGAAAAAGACTAACGTAAATGACACAGAAGACTCCTAAGACTGTACCATCTAATTTCTTAGTAAGTGGAAATGAGGAAGAGTCATGACTTAGGGCTTATAAAAGGTTTTCTGCTCTCAGTCAGCAACCTGCCTTTCTGACAGCAGACTTTCAAGTTATTATAAAATAAATTGTTTCACTTTTACCACCTCTGAATCTCTAGAACTCTGACTGTGAATTGAGGGCAATTGTTTCTATCACTGATTCCAGTTTCCTCACACAGATGGTGATGCCTCTGGAGGTTCCTCGGTTTCTCCTGATGAACTAGGGATGTGGCATCAATGACTCTAAAAAGGTAAACATTGCATTAAGAGAAGGGGAAAGCAAACAAAGAAGACATTGCTGAGTCTTCTCATCATGAGTTGTCATGGTGAACACTTCACTCATATTAAATCAGAAGTTCAAAAGTGAGATAGAGAGAAAGGTCAGTGAGATGGCTCTGTGGGAAAAGAGCTTGGCCATTTTACCTAGACAGTCTGAGTTTGATCCCAGGTATCTGAGATGCTAGAAGACAACTAAGACTCAAATGTTTATCTCGTTTCAAACATTATATGTGCTCACACGTGTGTGCTCTTGCATGGACAAACACACTCATGTAATTAACTAACTAATAAATTAACTAGTTTTAAACATTTTTTGTTTTATGGCTGGGGAAAATGGTTCTGTGGGTAAGAGTATTCGCTATGCAAACATGAGGACTTGAGTTTGGATCTCAGCAAAAAGGAAGAGACAATATAAAAGCCAGGCATAGCTGTCAGTCTAGAATCCATGAGCTCCTCTGCCATGCTTTGTTCACTCCCATGGGAGGTCTTACCACTTCTGAATGGACACAGAGGAGGAGTGGGTGGGGAGGGAATGGTAGGAGATGGGAAAGGGAATGGGAGGAGAGGAGAAAGGGGAAATTGTAGGTGGTGTGTAAAATACATAGACAAATAAATGAATTTGTAAATAAAAGTCAGGCATAGTTATGAGCATGTAGTGGAGAGGCCCTCCTACTTCATGAACACTGGAGGATGGGGACGAAGGATTTCTGGCACATGGCAAGGAAAATAGGGATAATTCTAAAGTGGAAACCAGATTCAGTTCATTTTTATGTTTTTCCATACCATCATATAAGAGGAAAGAACCAAAGGAACATGGGTGAATAATTCCATTTACTCTTTCATTCATGAATAGGGAATTCATAGGAAACAATTAATTACAACTTACTGTGTTCCTCCCTACAGCCCTCCGAAATGGGTAGTCCTGTAGGAGAGAAAAAGCATAAAGATCTAATCATTCTACTTATGATTACTACTTCTGGTCATTCCATTCAGATTTCCTAGGCTATTTAATCTTAGAATGAGTCTCATATCTCTATCCTCCACAGGTGTTCCAAATTCTTCTATGCTTGTAGGTCTCTATTGTTCTGAAAAATAAGTTGTGTGATTATCTCCATTCAAACTAGTAATCAGTTTAGAGGTTTTAATTTTATTTGTATTATGAATCCCTATCCAGAAGGAATGTGGTCCTCCTCCCTCAAATTATTATTAAAAATACTATTAAAAAAGATTTTAATGTAAACTTGTCACTTAGCAGTATGTGACACTTAAGTCTAGCACCAATCACAATGTTGATGACCTGTGGAAGAGGATCCATCGAAATTGTACAATATATGGATTACTGTGTGAGAGGAATTACTCAGAATCAACAGAGTATGGTACAGTATTAATTTTGTTGTACTAATGCTCAATTTTAGCTTGATAAAATTCTGTGTTACACAAGGGAAAAGGTCAACTTGTTCAAAGGATGAAAATGAATATTATAATTGCCAAAAAATGTAGCAGTGTATATAAATGCAACACATCTTTTATTGTAGAAGACAGAGTAAAAAACTATTAAACCGCTAGAAAAAGGAAAATATCCATCTGCTCAGTGTCTTCTGTTTTCCAAGGAATTTATCATTAAAGTGTGACCTTTCTCCTAACATCTCATAATAATATAATTGATATATTTAATTATTTTATAGTTCAAATTAAAATGAAATTTTGAAGAAAGAGCTTTCTTGTTGCAAAGAAATAAAAAAAACTCCTTACTGTTTTCTTTTTCTAGAATAAGGTAGGGAAAGAAAACACAATTCTCATGGCATTGAATATTTTTCCCATGACTAAGAAATGTTACACTTTACCTGTAACTCAAAGTAAAATCAATTACCTATTACAAAGTCCATGGTAGCAGTATCTTAAACAGTAAATATGTTAAACAGAAAATTTCACCCTAGATTAACAAAATGTGTCCTGTGTAAATCTTCTGTTTGACACTATAGGTATTGTCCTAGATCACCTTACTCCCATCTGACTTCCGGGTTTATTTTTTATGATGAGTTGGGTCAAGGGGTGCCCATCAAGAATTTAGCTTATGCCCAAGGGAGGAAACCTTGTTTATAGAAGTAAAAATTTAATTAAAGGGAAGGTCAAATCATTCTTTAGAAAACAAACAAAAGGAGAAGCATGATGCAAAAGTTCTTCAACTCAGGCTCCAAGTGCTGGCTTCTACAAGGCTGTGAACGCTAGCAAACCCAAGCAGAAGAAATGACTCAAAGCAGAGTAAAGAGGATCCAGCAGATTCAAGGTAGCTGTCTATTTTGTCTGTTATAGAAAACCAGGGCTTTACTGGAGATACTTGATACAACCCAGAACTGTTTGCTTTCCAAAGCAATTATACATAACCCATCATGTTTCCTTGGTAGAAAATGCTCTCTCTTCATTTTCTACAATCTTCCACCACTTTCTCTTTCCTTTCCACATCTCACTGGGGGTGGTAGCTCTTAAGGATGGCTAGTTTGAAGACTGGCTTTAGGATTTGCTTTCTGCAGGAATCTTACAAGCAAATCATGAAAATTTTTCCTCTCTTGAATACCTTAATGAATAATGTTCAAAGTTTCTATGGAGTGCTTTATTATTTTAGACTCCTAAATTAAAATTTCCTTAGTAATCATGACACTTCTGCTTATAACAACTCTGAGAGAGATGGGTGAGGAGAGCCAAGATCATCTGTGAGCAAGGATTTTCTAAAGAATTCCATTATACTTTGCCTTGAGATGATAAGTAAACAATGTTTTGAAAAGATTTGCTTTCAATGTTTAATGAAAGACAGTTAGCCTTGCACTGCTCAGTGCTAAAGTTTCAGCAAAATATTTTAATGCCCAATTATTACTTCAACTCTGATCTTTTAGAAAAAGACACGGGCTAAAAGATAATTAAGATTTAAATTGTTGGTGCATAGAAACCAATAGAATAATTCATAAGTTTGATATAAAACTTTGTGAACACGATTTATTAACATGCTGACTTTTACAGGCTGGGAGGATGGTTAAGTTCAGTGCATCCAAGAACACAGGCTGCACAAGCATGAGGACCTGAGTTCACATCCCAGATGTTACATGTGTGTCTAACGCCAGCCCTGTGGTGGTTGTGGGGTATCTGGTGTAGAATTGCTGGGACTTGATGGTTGCCTGTCAGGCAGGCTGTGTTTTCAGTGAGATATATTGTCTCTGAAAAATAAGGTAGGGACTGTCAGGGAAGGACAACTCATATTCTTCTCCACCCTTCCCAGGCATGGTCATCCGCACATACTCACATAAGAGCACAAAGCGTTCATCCACATGCCTGTATACTTACTCGCATCATATTTGATTTTTAACTTTTGAAAATCAAGTGACAGATTTTGCAGCTGCAGCAGGTAGAAGGAATATCATTCAGCATTCTGAAATCCCTCACAGCAGAAAGGGTACTCTAAACACTCTATCCTCAGTATTACCAAAGAAGGAATGCCAAAAGAACACAATTTGGGGCAATCTGAAGACCCAATGTGTATCAGTACCAAGTACTTATGCTTTCACAAACCCAACATTGTCACAGAGTTTCCTGCACAAAAATAAAAAGCTTTCTTTCTTCCATTGGATACTTTTAGCTCCTTTGTCGAAAATCAGGTGTTCATAGGTTTGTGGATTAATATCCGGGTCTTCTATTAAATTCCATTGGACGACTTCTCTGTTTTTATGCCAATACCAAGCTGTTTTCATTACTATATCTCTGTAATAGAGTTTGAAGTCAGGGATGGTAATGCCTCCAGAAGTTCCTTCATTGTATAAGAATGCCTTGGCTATCCTGGGTTTATAGTTTTTCCATATAAAGTTGATTATTGTTCTCTCAAAGTCTGTGAAGAATTTTGTTGGAATTTTAATGGGTTTGCGTTGAATTTATAGATTACCTTTGGTAGAAATGCCATTTTTGCAATGCTGATTCTACCCATCCAAGCACATGGGAGAGCCTTCCATTTTCTGGTGTCCTCTTCAGTTTCTTTCTTCAATGCCTTAAAGTTCTTGTCAAATAGATCTTTTACTTCCCTGGTTAGAGTTACCCAAAGAAACTTTATGCTATTTGTGTCTATCAAAAAAGAAAAGTCCCTATGAATTCCCTCTCTACTTCTCTATCCTTTGTATAGGAGGGCTAATGATTTTTTGAGTTGATTTTGTAACCTGCCACATCACTGAAGGTATTTATCAGCTAT
>LOEQ01005957.1:64992-81618 GCA_001685075.1 Bramus lutescens | reverse complement strand
TTTTTTTTTTTTTTACAGTGTGGAGGAACAACCCATGTACTCCGGCTTAGTTGGTCTCCTGATGGCCATTACCTGGTATCTGCCCATGCCATGAATAACTCTGGCCCCACTGCTCAGATCATCGAACGAGAGGGCTGGAAGACCAACATGGACTTCGTAGGGCACCGGAAAGCTGTGACTGTTGTGGTGAGTGACCCCCTCACCTCAGAAATCCTAGTACCATCCTGAGCTGTCTACCGCAGTGACCTGCAAGTGCCTTCTGAGGTCAGGGAGTGCCAACTTCCCCAAGGAGTTTCTCTAGTACTATCTCATGTAGATTGAGTGATGGGCCCTAGGAGGCAGTGCATTATGGTGCATTTTTTATTTTAATCATGTTTGAATATTTATGACTATTTTTATAAAATGGGAGATGTATGTAGGATTGTTTTAGATTTGCCAAAGTCTAAAATGACAGATTTCTTCTGGATCAATCTTAGGAATATTATAGTTCAGCATTAGCCTCTTTTAGGTCTGCCCATAGGTGCTCCCTTACCCAGGTCCTGTGAACAAAGTGCATTCTGGGCACTCTTGAAATGGTGTGCTTCTTCTTATGTCCAGCAGTAGTAGATATGTAGTTGACTGCCTGTGCTGAGAGTACTGGTGTGTGCATCCAGTCTTTGTTGTTTTATGGTGTTGGAGCACAGGCCTTTGTTCAGTCTAGGCAAGTGCTCTATCACTGAGTTATAGTTAAGCCTATGTATGCAGAGAGCCATTGCTCATCTTTATGCTTGAGAGAATATTCTCCACACTGGGTGACTCTAATTAGAATGTCTTGAGAGTGCCCAAGACAGGCTATTAAGGAGTTACAAATAACCTTTTAGAACCTGGATTTTTTTTTCTGTTTGTTTGTTTTAATGTAGAGTAACCAAATAAAAGAGATTGTTGATTAGTTTGATACCGGTGAAGGATCATCCAGAACTTGATCACAATGGGCTCTTGATTACATGGATTCTGTTTTTGTTGTTGTTGCTGCCCCCCCAACACACACACACACACACACACACACACACACACACACACACAGGGTTTTCTATGTAGACCTGACTGTTCTGGAATTCACTTTGTAGACCAGTCTGGCCTTGAGTTCACAGATATCTATCTACCTGCCTCTCCCTATTGAGAGCTGGGACTAAAGGTGTGCATCAACACTTCTCCCTTGATTAAATGTTTTTTAAATTGATTATAAATAAGTATAATATATTGTACCTTAAATTTTTTTTAAGAATAAAATAAAATACAGCTTTTTAGATTTGTTTTGTGTTGGGAGTCCATGTTGTATTTTGTTTGAGACTAGGGCCTTCTTGGTAAATATTTGAAATTACTGATTCATATTTAGTCCAGTGGTTTTGTGTTATTCTTTTATGTGCTCCTCAACAGCTCTGTAAGAACATGCATGGTACTTGCCTTACCTGGACCCACAAAACTTTGAAAGACCATATAGTCTAATCAGTGGTTAAGAAAGTCAAACCTAGAGCACACACATTCCATCTTATCCAGTATCTGTCCTTCTAGTCATTCCTGCTGCCCTCAGGATGGAAAACCTCTTTATGCCATATGATACCAGACTCCCAGGAGCTATCCTTTACAATTCTAAGAGCTCTACTCTCTTAATCCATGAAGTGGCACAACACTCATTTTGTGTTCCCAGTCTTTCTTAAGGCATCAGCTCTCCAGGCCACCAAACAGTTAAGGAGGTCATTGTCTGTCAGTCAGATAAATACAGCTAGGGGAGAAGGAATTAAGAGAACCTCCTGCCAGTCCTCCCTTAAAAGATACAGTGAGAGGCTAGAGACTTGGCTCTAGCCATGAACGAGTTCAGTTGCTAATATCTATGTGGTAGCTCAGTCATCTGTAACTCTAGTTCCAGTGGTCTAACACCCTCTCCTGGCCTTCACAGGCACTGCAAGTTGTGGTGCACCAGCATACATGCCAAACGCTCATACCACCCCCCAAAAAAAGGCGGGGGGTAGGTGGGATGCAGTGAGCAGGCCATGGTGTCTCAAGTCCCCTGGCTTCTTAGGTCCAAGGCTGACTCTGCCAGGTGAAGATGAATTGAGGTCGGTTCCAGTAGTTCTTATTCCCTTGACCTATCTGTAGGCTTCATAAATAGTGTTTGGTAGTCCTGACTTCAGATGTTTATTTTACCATTTTACCATTCTGTGCATTTGTTTTCTGACCTTGAGCTTTCATTTGCATCATCAGCAAAATACCTTGTTGTAGCTTTCAAGATGAAATTATATATGCTCAGTGCCAAACTTGGGGGTCTCTGTGAGGTACTCCTATCTGTGGGCTGGGAATTTGGTGTGTATTATGTTTGGTGTTCTAGTTAGCTTTCTGCTGCTCTAATAATACCACAACCTAAAACAGCTTGGGTAGGACAGGATTTATTTGGATTGCATATCCTGATTATAGTCTATCGTTGGGGGAAGTCAGGGCAGGAACCACAGAGGAATTCTGCTTCCTGGGTTGCTTTCTCTGGCTTGCTCAACTTGTTTTTTTTTTTTATACAACCCAGGACCACCTGTCCAGAGGTGGCACTGCCCACAGAGGGTTGGGTCCTCCCACATCAATCATTAATCAAGAAAATGCCCCACAGACACACCCAAAGGTTAGTCTAATGGAGGCAATTCTTCAATAGAGATTCCTTCCCAGAAGAGTGTTTGTGTCAAGTTGACAAAAACTACCCCGTACCTTAAGTGTAGGGATGTCTTTGTACTTGATTATTTATTTTAGCCTTGGTTGTTTGACTTTAGAAATTCAACCCAAAAATTTTCAAAAAGAAGCAGAAGAATGGGAGTTCTACAAAGCCCAGCTGCCCATACTGCTGCTGTGCTGTTGGCAGCAAGGACCGCTCACTCTCTGTCTGGGTAAGTGCCTGAGCTTTGGTTGCAGGGCAACGTTCTGGACTGAGAAGATGGTTAGTCTGGAGGACTTCAAGGAAAGAGAGACTCACTGTTTTTGATGTTGCTCAGTGTATTCCTCACCTATACCTGGGTCGGCTCCTTTTCAGAAACATGCATGCTCTCCTGTTTAGAAAGAAGCACTGAGACTGGGTCTGGGCCTGGCCAGGAGTGGTCACCCTTCCTCTGTCTGGATTTCCTTCAGCTGTCAGTGTCATAACTGGCATGTGGTATTTGCTTTCTGCTAAGAAGTTCTTTGTGTCTACATTTAACATGAAGTGTTTGCACCTGAAAGATATGGTAAAATGAATTTTTATATATTCTGGTATCACTACCACCTTGAATACTTCCTGACCCTGCCTTTAGTAAGGCACTAATAGACTCTTAAATGAATGAGTTTGGCCTGTTCTTGGACTTAATGGAAATGCAGTTGCTCAGTGTATACTTTGCTTGTTTGTTTGGTTCTTTCTTTCATTTAGCATAGTGGGTTTTGAAATTCATATGTGTTATATTTAATAATAGTTTTTCTTATTATTATTGTATAGGATTTAGTTGTATGATCATAGCATGAACTGTTCATGTGTTTTCCTGTGGACAGATATTAAGGTTGTTTTAGTTGAGATGAGGTCTTTTTGTGAGGTCCAGGTTGGCCTTGAGCTCTTCCTGCCATCCTGGCCTGCCAGTATTGACTTCTTTATGTAATTAGTTGGTACCTCCATTTACTTGTCCATTTGGTTGAGACTGTATGTCTCGTTCTCCTTGCTAGACAGTAGCAAATAGCAGTAGCGCTTGGAGGAAGGTGCTCTCTTAAGCCTCTTTGGACCTAACTCAGTGTGGTCCATTGTGTAGATTCTTAGCATATATTCAGTAATGGGTTGAGAGTGAACTGTGTCAGTTTTCCAAGTTAAGGCTTTGAAAGGCTAAATTCCTTATCACCAGAGGCTGATATTCTGTGTTCCGAGACAATTCCACATTCACTGTGGACTGTGGTCATAACCACTAGGTGCATCCAGAACACTGAAGGCTCCCTCCGCACATACAAATTCAAAAAAAATTAAATTAAAACTGTTTCTTCAAAAGAAGAAGTTATGTATTTGGAAGTTACCATCTGGCTACATGCATTACAATTTGTTCAGAGAAATACACTGCTGAAGAGACCCAGGTAGCATTCACTTCACACCCACGCTGGATCTTTGCTCACAGTGAGCAGTTCTTGGCATGCTCTTCTGGTGGCCCCCCTCTCTCAGACCATAAAGGGAACGGCTTAAGTCTGATAGGCTTCTACAGTCAGGTACGTATACGTGCTCCAGATTTTCATGGAAGATGGAAACAGGTGTTGCTTTCTGGAAGTAGAATTATGGTAGATCCAGGTAGCTCAGATTCAGTTTTCCTTTCCACTCTCAGGTGGCTGTATCTCCTCCTTGCCCACACAACAGGCTGCAGGTGTCAGGCTGAGTAGGTCAGCCTCTCCCAACCTGCCATGGCACAAGAGAGCCCATCTATCCTCAGATGAACAAATATAATCTTTTTTTTTTTAAAGATTTTATTTATTTATTATGTACATAGTATTCTACTTGCATGTCTGCTTGCAGACCAGAAGAGGGCACCAGATCTCATTATGGATGATTGTGAGCCCCCATATGGTTGCTGAGAAGTGAACTCAGGACCTCTGGGAAGAGCAGCCAGTGCTCTTAACCACTGAGCCATCTCTCCAGCCTGAACAAATATATTCTTATCAGATCCGTGGGACTTGGGTCTGGGCCTGTGTTCAGAGTAGTCAGGCACTGGTATGAGAGATGGTGCTGGTTATAACGTTAGAATGGCTAACTAGTGAGCCCACCTACTGAATATTATATAACCACCTGCAAAAGATTTCACAGGATATTCACTTATATATTCATGGTATGGAATATAAAGATATCCACAGACATAGTTTTATTTTAAATACTAAAATATTTACAAGTTCATCAGTTTTATAAAAAAGAGATTTATTTATTTTTATTTTATATGCATGAGTTTTTTGAATAATGTATGTATGTATACCATGTGTGTGCTTGGTTGCCTATGAAGGCCAGAAGAAGGTGTCCATCTCCTGGATTGTTAGTTCCCATGTGGGTGATGAGAAATGAGCTGTATGCTCTGTAAGACAGTAATTTGCTTAAACCACTGAGCAATTTCTCCAGATTCCTTCCCCCATTTTTCCTGTGTATTTGTGTGTGCACACGTGTGCACAACACACACACACACTTGCTTATATGTGTACATGTTTGAATACACGTGCACATGTGTACCATGGCCAGAAGCTGTTGGATCTCCTGGAGCTGGAGTTAAAGGTGGTTATAAACCTTTACGATGTGGGTGCTAGAACTGAACTCAGGTTCTTTGGAAGAGCAGAAAGCTCTTGACTCCTACTAAGCCATCTCTTAAGCCCCTCATTAATTTATATGTTTGTACTAATAACAATTTATATTGGTGTGTTTGTGAGCTATCTGACACATAGCCTGGATGATTTATGTAACTGTTTATGGGAACCTTGGGGAATGTGGACCAGAACTTAGTGCCCAGAGAAGGTGAGCTGGGTTCTTGCTGAGATCATCTCATCCTGCTCTGTAGATCCTCTGCTTTTGCTGTTGCTGAATGAATGTACAAAGCTGTCCCCTTGATAGACTGTAGTGTCTCTAGTGTGTAAATTTCTAGTAGGCCTTGGTTTCCCCAGCTTGGGGTTTTGGCAGTGGTGTTTGGATTGAGTTGAGTACACCATGTATGTTAGTGGAAGTGACTGAAGCTCCTAACACATAAAGATGGTTTAGCCGAGTGTGTGAGCTGGTTCTCAGTGATTTCATTAATTTTGACTTTTTCTCCTCATAGCTTACGTGTTTGAAACGGCCTCTGGTTGTCATCCATGAGCTGTTTGACAAATCCATCATGGATATTTCTTGGTAAGATGGATTATTACTACATGCCCTGGATACTACAGCATGAGACCTCTTGGGTAGATTAGTGCCAGGTGGCTTGTTCACCTTCGCTTGGCAGTGCAGACCCCAAGGTTCTGTTTACTGTTCTCAGGCAGCAGCAGCTCTGTCCTGCTGCTGGGAGAGGATCACCACCCGTAGGGTTTGTCATAGGGAAATGCTGCTTGGACAAACTAGGATTCTTGCAGGTTTATAGCAAATATGCTTCTCAAGAGTTATAAAACAGGAATTTAAATGTTTGGAAAACTTGGTAAGCATTTCTTAGCTGGTTCCTAGCCCTAAAGGGTACCAAAAACTGTGATTGTTGTCCTTTTTGCTTGCCCTTAAGCTCAGGCTGCAGAAGGGAGCCTTAGGGTTCTAACATTCATTAGAGTATTCTCTGAGCATCCTGATGGGCCAGTCATGTGGTGTGGATGTTCATCTCAGACTCATTGTCCCACCTAGGGTGCTGACAGCTGTTTCTTTCAGGACTCTGAACGGGTTGGGTATCCTGGTATGTTCCATGGACGGCTCTGTGGCATTCCTTGATTTCTCCCAGGATGAACTTGGAGACCCCCTGAGTGAGGAGGAAAAGGTAGGTTTGTGGCCTATGAGCTGCCACAGTAACTCTGAGGCCTTTTTAATTGAGTTCTCTTCTTATGGAAGACAGATACATTAAGTATTCTAACATTTTAATTTTTATACACTAAACCTTTTTGAAAAAATTGGATTAATAATAAGTCAGAAATAAGTATTAGAACAAAGAATAAACCGGGTATCTCGCCTAAGCTGAGATAGGCAGTCTCCATAAAGAGGCTTTCACTCTGGGAGAGAGTTTAAGTCACTTCCGTGGGGTTCTTGTTTATGTCATCATATTGTTTTATGCTGGCATACCAGCAGTTATGTGACCAGTTAGTACTGGTCATTCTTAGCATCTATGCCAGGCTCTGGGCCAAATATGGGCTTTGCATCTCCTTTAAATCACATACAATTGCTGGGTGAAGTGGCATGCATCTTTAACTCCAAAGAGACTGAAGAGAGTTCAGGGCCAGTCTGGGCTACACAATGAGGCTGGTTTAAAATGAATAAATTAACAAAGCAGAACAAACATCTGCAAAGTGAGGCTTATAGATAGTGGGTATCGAACCCAGGGCCTCACACACGAACAAACGCTCTACACGTTGAACCCTATGCTTTTTGATTTATGTTTTAAGGTATTCTTGAGGCCTACCAATGGAGAACCACTTTTTTTTTAATGTTTAAAAAAAGAGATAAAGTTGAAAACCTGGTAGAAAAATTGCAAAGACATTCTTTGCACCTAGAGACCAAATCTAGTTATTGAAAAGTAGGAACTGGAATAAGCCAGTGATTCCACAGATCTGTTTGTTATTGCTTCTTAACACTGTGTTTGACTTATGCCCTCTTTTTTCCTAGTTTGTATTTTTCCTTCTTTCTTCTTTCAGTTTCTTTTCTGTAACCATTTTCTTCCTAGATGCCATAATAAAGAACTAGTTATTTTATAAAAATGTTTATAAAGCAGGTCTGTTTCATCAGTAAGGTAACCAAGCCTAAGAAGATAGCATGGCTCCTTGTCAGTACCATTCTGTCCTTAGTATAAGAGTGGATGGATGTGTGAACTAGGCCTGTTGCCTGTGAGTTAGGCTCCTTCAGCTATGCCTCTCCTCAGAGCATGGGGCCTCCCTGTACTTCTGTATGGGCTTTGGGAAAGGCTCTGCTTTACCTGCTGTAGACACAGAAACTGTTCTTTCTACCGACAGACTTTTGCCAACCGTTAATGGGGTATTATATCCATTTGTCTGAATGGAGGGAGCTCTGTGGAAGCCCAGAGCAGGTCAGCAGCTATCCTCTTAGTGATGCTGTTGCTGGGGGTAAGCTACTCTTAATCTACTGTGCGACACCACTACCCTCAACTGAGATCTAAATCCCTTGGGGTGGAGCTTTACCTTATGCACTATGCCTGGAATGGGGGGCAGCCTGTCAGTTGTTTTGTTGTTGTTGTTTTTAAAGAAGAAATAAGTTTCTGAGTGATCTCGAATCTTCATTCTGCCTTGTCCCTGTCATCAAGGACCCTTGGATCCTTCAGTGGCCTCTTGAGAGCATATGGAAGAATCCTGTGTATCTTTTCATTTCCCAGGTCATTGGCAGTAACCCTGTGTTTAAGGAACTCTAGAAAAATCTTGCCTTAATTTTGGCTTGAGATTACAGAGGTTGGATTTGGGAGAGTGGACAAGAGACAGGATGGTAGAGGGGGAAGCTTCCTGGGACTACCCAGGGCCTACTGGAATTAATCTCAAAGTCCCTATTGTAGAAAGCTGCCTACTAACTAGACATTATCTGGTATGGGCCAGATACCCAATAACTCTAGTCTCTATTTTCTAGGTACTAGACAGGCAAGATACAGCACTGTCATTTGCACATCTTTTTTTCTCGGCATGTTTTTATGATGTTCTGGGATGCTGCCCCTCCTCTCCTGAGTTTCCTGTCTGGCTCCTTATGGCATAGGATTAACAAGGGCCTAGGGCTGGGAGGAGATCCTCCTCAGAAGGACCATGGTGGGGGAGTTCAGAAGCTTCCGGTGCTTTTGAGATACAGTGTTAGTTGCATGGGACCTCCTGCCATGGTGGCTGGCATCCACAAGAGCAGAGAGAGCAGGCTGGTTTTGTGAGCATACTTAGGATTCTTGGTGTGATGTAACGATCTCAGTTACCAATTTGGGCATCTGCTTTTCAGTTGAGACAGTATCATTGCCATTTGTTTTATAGTAGTCAATGTAAAAGGTGATTTCTTGTCAGTATCTTACTATCTTTCCAACTGTAGATGCATAGGTGGCTGTAAACATCTTGTGAGAGATGAGAGGTTTTGACAGATATATCTAGTCAGTGACAGGTAGTTGAGTGGGAACTGATGGTGAACTGGCCTCCTGGGCCATTCTTCTCTTAGAACCAGGAGAGTCAGCACTGTAGTGCACCTACTGGTGGGCAACTGCGGCCATGGCAATACTCACACCCATGTGTTAAATCTCTCCCTGCTTCCTACAGAGCCGCATTCACCAGTCCACCTATGGCAAGAGCCTGGCAATCATGACTGAGGCCCAGCTTTCCACAGCTGTTATTGAGAACCCTGAAATGCTCAAGTACCAGCGGAGACAGCAACAGCAGCAGTTGGACCAGAAGAATGCCACGGCTAGGGAGACAAGCTCAGCATCCTCAGTCACGGGTGTGGTCAATGGGGAAAGTCTGGAAGATATCAGGAAGGTGAGGGTGTGGCCTAGTGACATTAAAGACATTAGCACATGCACAGAGACAGGGAAAAGGGAATGAACAGATGGAACATGGCATGTGAGGTCTGGACAGGATACAAAGATAGGACTGGGGCATGAGTGGTAGAGAAGATGGTATGTGATGAGTCTGGGACTGGACTATAGCCTGCTGGGATCTACATTAATAATGGCTTGAAATACCTTCATCAGAGGTCTCTACCCCAGGGAGCCGTAGAAGAGGTTTTTCTTTGCAGGAACTGCAAAACATCTCTCTAGGAAAGAAGATGCTGAGAAATTAAATTACTTGCCCTCAGAATTGTGTGGGTACCCTTCTTCTGGAAGCCTTTATTTCACTGGCGAACAGGGATAATAGGGGAGAGAAGTGTAAGAGACATGGAGCTTACTGAAAAATTAAGTCATGTCCAGGAGCTTGTGGAGGTCAACCAACCTCTCCCAGGGGATTCTGATGGACTGGGTGGTTGGGAACCACAGTGACAAACCTTTCATGAAGGGAGGCAGCTGTGATAAGTCGACATGGAAGCCTGGCATGATGGGCAGGAGATCACTGCAAATTTGAACCCAGCCTGGGCTATATAATGTGTTCTAGTTCACAGAGTGGTACAGAGTGACATATTTATTCATTTTTATCCTCAGTAAATAAAGTTGGTTTGCAATACACCACTTTGTGATAAGAGTGTGGCTCACAGGTTCAAACCTCTAATATCTAATGGCTGTTGGATGTCATGTACTTAACAACCCAAGTTTGGTCACATCTGGTACTGATGGAAGGGAAGAAGGCTCTTAGAAGGAACTTTCTGTTCTTGCTTCTTCACTGTGTTGAAAATCAAGCACGTGCCTTGCTAAACATGCCTGTGCTTGATTGAGAGCTGCTCTACTTTCTTTGTACCAAGGCTCTAGAAAGGAGAATTAGAATACATTTCCCTAAAAGCCTTTATTTTTTCATCTGACAGTGAAGTATACATGATATATGCATGAAGCACAAATACTGCTCGATGACAATATTCAGGAGCAGAGAGGAGAAGAGTGAGTACCAGGGCCTTCTAGCACAACATGCGTACCATGTCTCAGTCCTAGAGTTCTGTTGTGTAGCATAGATTCTGCAGCTGCCAATACTATATAGTTCATATTTATTTCCTAAAAGAGCTAAGTGTTTTCATCATAAAGAGAAAAGAGATAACAGCTTTATTTTTTGATATTTAATATTTTATTTTTTGATATGATATACGTGGTTAGTTGAATTTTTTGAATTCACTTATTTGACTCTACTTTGCCAGAATCTTTTGAAGAAACAAGTGGAAACACGGACAGCAGATGGTCGGAGGAGAATCACACCTCTCTGCATAGCACAGCTGGACACTGGGTACTCATTCATTCACCAAGCTTTCTGTGACCTTGTATGGGGAGGTCTTCTCTTCTTTTGTCAATTAGCCAGTTAGGGTCTTGGAAGACTATGGGGCCAATATGGAAGTGGGAGAGAGTCATGTCCAGCTGACTCAAAGCCCTGTGATCCCTAAAGAGCTCCCCATACACTCTGGACACATGCAGAAGGGTAGGGATTGAGTGGTCCAAGGCCAGGCTGTCTCCATTTGCTGTCTACTCTGCCTTGCTGCTGGCAAGGCACTGCAGGACAAGAAAGGAAGTTATGCTTTTTTCCTTTTATAATTGTTCTTCCCATATTATGAAAGACGTATAGTTGGAAAATTAGAAAGATAGTAAAAATTTCAAAGAAGAGGATATCATTCTCCAGCTTCTGTTATCATCTTGATATCTGTATTTCCAGTCTTTCCCCATTTGTTACTGTATCTTGACGTCTCTTCCACTGAATAAATAGTCCTCTGAAGCATTGCTTGCTGATTATCCAGATTCCTGTTGTCTGAATGCACCACGAGTTAACGAACCAGCTCCTTTATTATGGACTTGTAGTTTGTGTCCAGTTTTTGTGACTGTTAATCTTTGAACACACATGTCACTGTCCTCTTGGGTAATTCCTGAAGTAGAACTGGTGGACAAAGGGCAGGACTCTGAGATACATCGATTGCTCTGGGGAGGCAGGGACGATATGTGCGGTCAGGCTTGTGTTTGTACTGATTGGTCTCTAAAAATGACATATGCTGAATCAAAGAATGCTAAGTCCTTTGATGAAAGTGGTAGACCCATGTCAGCTGTCTCTCTGGGTTCTGCTCAGGGCATCAGGAAGTCTTTCACAGAAACTATATAATTGTTTCTTTTACATATTTTAAAATTTTATGTGCATTGGTGTTTTGTCCGCATTCATGTCTACATGAGGGTGTTAGATCCCTTGGAACTGGAATTATAGACAGTTGTGAGCTGCCATGTGGGTGCTGGGAATTGGACCTGGGTCCTCTGGAAGAACAGCCAGTTTTTAACCATTGAGCCATTTCCCTTGACTCTAGAGGCTTAATTTGTTGTGTTAACCCTAACTCTCAGGCTAGGTGTACCAGCTACCTGTTCAGAACCTGCTCTCTTTACTCCTCTCAGAGTGGTGATTTAGTCTTCACTACCTCCACACCCCTTTATAGGGATGAGGCCATCTGCATAACGTTCATTAGAATCAAGTGTGGAGATGTGCTGTGAATGCTGCGGGCCTGTGGTGGGGAAAGAGGTGATGGCGGTGCACTTTGATTCATGGATCTTTCCATGCCTTACACAAAAGGTTTGCAACAATGAAGAGGCAGAGGAAATACGGTCTTTCTGGCTGACCTTGAGTCAGCTTTCTATTACTAGGCACTTAGTTCTATCAGAACTTGATTATTTTTATTAGGACTTATTACCTTTTTGATTCCTATGTCAAAACAAATAGAAATACAGCGAGTTATTGATGCTGGTGGCACACATCTTTAATCCAGCACTTGGGAGGCAGAGGCAGGTGGATCTCTGTGAGTTTGAGGCCAGCCTGATTTACAAAGTGAGTTCCAGAACAGCTAGGACTGTTACACAGAGAAACTCTGCCTAGAAAAGCAAAACAAGAAAAAACAAAACAAACAAACAAAAAACAGAGTCAAAAGGATGAGAGACTTCACTAAACTCTGAAAAATAAGTTTATATATGTATATATAAATATAAATAAAATTTCCAAAATTTGAAATATTTCTAGAAAAGAAGTTGTGTTCACCCTCCTTAAAGCCACCAGATTAGGAAGACTTTACAGGGGAATTGTAATAGCATGTTGTATATTCTAGTACATAGATAAACGGAAATTTAGATCCAAATGTAGCACAAATAGCAATTTACCATAGTATATAACATAGTCCCAACTGTTCAGGAGACTGAGGCAGGAGAACACTTGATCTCAGGCTTGGGCAGCATAGACTTGGTCACCACAAAGAATTTCAGGCACTGTAGTTTCTGGATGTCAGTACCAAATCTTAAATAACACAGTAATGAGGAGAACCTTATAGAGTCTTGAGATGCTAACTAATATCAGGGTTGGGCGTGGTGGTGCATACTTTTGATTCCAGCACTTGAGAGGTAGAGGAAGGCAGAAATCTGTGAGTTTTATACTTGTCTTATCCACATAGGGAGTTCTGGTCCATCCAGGTCAGCATACCAATCTCAGAAAAACAAAAACAAATCTAATAATATGATCAAATAAGGCTTATTTTAGGTAAGTAAGAATGTTCAAAATTGTCGGAAATAGTTAAGTCTCAGCATCAACTGACTGAAACAAACAAATGGAATAATCACTTCCATAGCTGTTTTAAGGGACATTTTGATAAAATTCATCATTGTTCTGACTTCAGATTTGATGAAATTAAAGTAGATAGAAGCTTCATAAACTGGTAAGCAGTCTTCTTTCATATCACATTTTGAAATGAATGTCTTTCTACTCCCCTGATTATAATTTAACATTCATCTTGAGGCTTTTTGTAGTTGGTCAACACTGAGTTCCAAAGGAGAACACGAAACGTGTTATTCAAGGATGATATTATCTAGAGAAATATCCCTGGGAATGCTGTGGGTAGCAAAAGAAAACAATAAAGTACATTGTGCTTCTGCATGTCACTTATTGCGGTGTTTAGGAAGTTGAGGCAGGAGGATTATATGTTTCGCAATCTGGGCTGCTTAGTAGGACCCAGTCCTGAAGAAACTCCATGAATGAAAGCATGTGTGTTTGAGAGTGTGAGCCCTGATGGGTACAGTTGAGATGAGATCAAGTAATGCCTTCAGAAGCAGTTCCTTTCGAAGGTATAAAGGAAGAAATTGCATTCACAAATGATCCCCCCCTTTTTTAAAGACAGCATCTTATTGTGTTGCCCAAGCCAGTCTTGAACTTGGAGGTACAAATAACCTTTTAACCTTACCCTCCTGAATATCAGGGCTTATAGATGTACACTACTAGGTCCAGCTAAGAATGTAAATCTGAAGAAAAATTTAAGGATTTTACTTAGTGGGCTGGGGAGATGCTCAGTGGATAAAGTACTTGCTGCATAAGCATGAGGACCTGAGTTCCTATCCCCAGTATCTGAGTAACATCCAGGTACGTGTGTGTGTGTGTGTGTGTGTGTGTGTGGCTTACTGTCTGGCCATTCTAGCTAAATTGGTGAGCTCCTGGTATAGTGAGAAAGATGGTGTCTAAAAATGAAAAAGATGGAGAGTGATGGACAAGATATCTGACATGGACCTTTGCCCTGCATGTGTGCTCTTTTCTCAGAATTCTGAGAGAACTAAAGAAAACTCAAAGTAAAACTGGAAAGATATGCTACTAATTAGTTAAGATGACTCAATATCAAGACTGCCAGTTATTCCTAAACAAGTTTAATATGAATCAGGAGAAATAGCCATAGTTTTCAGAATTATAAAGGTTATTCTGAAGTTATATGGAGAAATAGTAATGTTAGAGATATTTCAGAAGGAAAAAAAAGGGGTTGATTAGGGAAAACTAACTCTACCAGGAATTAACTCGACCAGGAATTTTAAACCAGAGAGATACTGACATGTAAGTAGGCAGACCAATGGAATATAATACAATTTCTAGAAAAAGCTCAAATATTCAAGGAAGTTTGTGTGTGGGTGTTGGTGTACATGTGCAAGTATTTGTGCGTGTGTGTGGAGGCAGAAGCTGTCACAGGGTGTCTTCCTTAGTTGCTCCCTACTGTATTTTTTGAGACAGGATTTCTCCCTGAACATGGAGCTTACTAATGCAGCTAGACAGGCAGCAGGCATCAAGTGTTCTGTCTTTGCCTCCCCAGCAATGGGATTGCAGGCGCATGGCATGGTGCTTGGCTTTTTATGTGGTTGTTGGAGATCTCAACTCAGGTCCCCATGGTTTTGTGGGAAGTAGTTTACCAACTGAGTTATCTCACTACCCACTTCAAGGGAATTAAAAAAACAAAACAAAACAACAACAACAACAACAACAAAAAAAAACCCAGGGTCTCACTATGTAGCCCTGGTTGGCCTGGAACTCATCATGTAGACCAGGCTGGTTTTAAACTCACTGAGATACCCCTGCTTCTGCCTCATGAGTGCTGGGTTTAAAGGTGTGCATCACCATGCCTACCTTAAAGGGAGTGTTAAAGCCAGTGTCTCAATTAGTGATGAAGCATTGGCCAATTAAGTAAATGAAACCAGGATGGTTTGTCACTATAGAAACCACATTGAATCTTACCCCTTTAGCAATCTAAGAGTAGAAATGTCTACAGCTTAGCAGTTTTTTTTTTTTTGCTTGTTTTAGTGTTTCTTCTTTTGTCACTTAAAACATTTGTTTTGAAAGACAAGGACTCTCTATGCAGCCTTGCCTGGCCTGGAATTTGATACGTAGACCAGGCTGTCTTCAGACTCATAGAGATCCACCTTTTTTTGCCTCAAGATTGGTGTTGTTAAGGGTGTGTGCTACCATGCCTGGCCTTAAAACTTTATAATTTTGTAAGAGTCCATAAAGAAATACTTTTATGATATCAGAGGTTAAAGTTGTTTTCCATAAATTACATAAGGTTTAAAACACACCAAAATGACATTGTTTTAGCCAGGCTAAAAATCTTAAACTAACAAAAAAAACTTATTCTCATTTGTTTCCTTCTTCCAAGTCAGATGTTTCTGTATGAAAAATTTTAACGTTATATCAAGATAACTGTAGTAAAATGCTAATTATTCCTCAGATTGACAGATAGCAAGAAATTGATAAAACTGTAAGTGGGGGTCTTGCAGGGCAGGCTTATAATTCTGGCTACTCAAGAGGCCTGTCTAGGCTACAGAGTGAGTTCATTGCTAGTCTGGGTAACCTACTAACAGCTTTTATCAAAATAAAAACATCATGGCTCAGTGTTATTACAGTTGCTTTGCATGTGTAAGGCTCTGGATTCTATCCCAGTATCACAAAACCTACCAACAAATAAACATAACCACGACCACTAGCATGACAACCAAAAAAAAAAAACCAACAAAAAAAAAACCTGTTAGGTTGTAGGGAAACATGTACTCTCCTAAGAGGTTTATGACTTAACCACTAAAGAGAGAGCTTTAGAAATGCTTCTCAAAACCACGTGTAAACATTACATTTGCTAATCTCACTACGTTTTTCTGACTATATCCCACATTACACAGCGATTTAATTCCATATCTTTGGGCGGCTACTATGAGCTGTATATATGTACTACATAGTATTTTTTAGTCATGATCATAATCCATTGGAGAGAGTCCAGGCACTTGGCAGATGAGCACTTGAGGCACAGTGAAAGTGACCGAAGTGCACAAGTGTGTGAGCTTGCAATTGGCCAGAGAGTTACCCTGGGTAGTCTACTCCAGGTTCCTCAGTCTCAACACTTATATCTCCTGTTGGGGCAGTATGTCTTAGAAGCAGGGAGGCAAACCTGCTCCTCAGTAGAGGCTATGTTAAGTATGCCCACACTCAGTAAGGAAGCGTATAACCCCTCAAACAAAAGGGAGGCTGCTGTAGGTACTATAGGTGCAGTGTAGGCTCAGTACCATCTAAAAGTTGTAGATAGTATCCTGGTTGTCTTTTTTGCAGTCATATGTGTATTACTACTTTACTTTAGAGTCAATTAAACAGTATATTAAGGGTTTCGTTTTTTTAAACTCTTCTTTTTGGAAACAGGGTTTTTCTCTCTATGTAGAGCTGCCTGTCTTGGAACTCACTCTGTAGATCAGGCCTCTTCGTAGACCAGGCTGGCCTTGAACTCACAGAGGTCCATCCACCTCTGCCTTCATTTTTAAAACTTAACTTTTCATATTACCCATGCCTCAAGACCCAGACAAATGTTATTTAGAAGTTATAAAATGCAAGATGTGACATTTCTGTGCTGATTGACTTTTTCTTGTTAATGACAGGGACTTCTCCACGGCATTCTTTAACAGCATCCCACTCTCCAGCTCCCTAGCAGGCACCATGCTCTCCTCTCCTAACAGTCAGCAGCTACTGCCACTGGACTCCAGTACCCCCTCCTTCGGCGCCTCA